>APFE031174648.1:74904-124047 GCA_000404065.3 Pinus taeda | reverse complement strand
TCTTGCGGGGGTTGTTGTCCTTGTGACTAACTGGTTGCCATCTTGATGGTTGTCTTGCGGGGTGATGTGGGTGATGATATGTTGAAGTTTTAACCCACGGTGTCTTCTTCTTTAATTCACCCTGCTGAGGTGCCTATTGAGGTATCTTCTTTTCCAATATGACTTCAACCACTGAGTCCTCCTCTAATGTATCAGCACCTGTAACCTTTTATGCTTCAGCCTCTGTTTGTGTCTGGTTGTCGACCATCAACTGCTCATCATCTGATATGTCAGACCATGGAACATCTTCTGCTTCAGCCTCCTTGGACTCTATCTGTTTATTAATGGATATATCCTGTAATGTAATTTTCTTCTTTTTATACCAGAGCTTCAGGAATTTCTTCTGTACATTAATATTGATAGTACCTATTGATTTCATCCAAGGGTATTCCAAAACAACATCTATGTTATCCATATCATAAGCATACAAATCACTATGCAACACATACTTATCCATTGAAATCTTCAAATCCTTGTACATTTGAACATTCTCATCATCAACTTGTGTATTTTCAATGTTTTTTTTTGGAACTTGCAATTTTTTTGCCAAATTAACATTGATGAAATTATGCTTGCAACTAGGATTTATAGAAACAATGATCTTCTCTTTCTGAATCAATCCATGAACCTGCAATAAGGATATACCCGTAGGAAATAACCCCATATGTTTCTCCTTAGTTTCCTTCTTTTTTGTAGCATAAGACCATTTGTCCATAAAGAGTTTTTCAAATTCTTCATCCGACAAGTCTTTCAACTGTTTGATTCCTAGCGATCTCCACCATCTGTCTGCATCCTCTTGCAAATTAAACCGTGCTATAGGCTTCCAAAATCTCCCATGTTTGAGCTTTATCGTTTGTAGGAATTCTTCAATAGTAGGACCATCACCTTTTTCGGTAAAATGTAGAGTCGTCATGAAGAGGGTTTTGAGAAAAAATTCTATGACTTGGCGAAAATTTGAAATTGTCACAGTTTCGTCAATATTGCTCAGAATCCTTATTATGACCTGTTTTCAGAAATGGAACAATCATTCTGCATCTACCCATCTGATAGAAATCCTGATCCATGCACTAGAATTCCAGATCTACGTTGCTGCTCTCCCGCCGTCACCCAAAATTTCTGAAGAAAGTGCTGATTTTAAATCAGCGATATCTCCCTCATCCGGACTCCGATTCAACTGATTTTTTTTTTTGAATTTGAGTATTTTTTCACAAAGATTTCAGATCTACAATTAGATTTTGTAGATCTTGCACCAGGACGTCTAGATCTGTGCCGCAAATTCGTTGCCCCGAAAAATTGTCTACAACCCTACTGATTTTTAGATTAGCGATATCTCCTTCATCTAGACTCTGATTTGACCGATTTTTTTTTGAAATCGGCTATTTTTTCACAAGGAATACAGATCTGCAATCAGATTTTTCAGATCTTGAACCAAAACGTCCAGATCTGATATGCAAACTCGCCGCCCTTGAAATCCTGCAAAAAGTAAAAAAAAAATTCCACTTTTGTGCCCAAGAAAGTGCTATGATACCACTTGTTGTAGATCTAACCCAAGAATATTATGATAATAGAAATAACCCAAGAATAAGATAGAAATAGAATGAAATGCTTCTTTATTATCAAAACCCTTAAGGTAGGGCAACACCATACATTCACTCCTTAAGGAAGGAGAATACTCCACAAGCCATATGCTTGTTCATACAAGAATACTTCTCTTCATATCTCTCCATGTGGAGTCTCTAGCCTCTATATAGGCCTCATACATACAATACCATGCATCATTACCATGGTTTCCTCATACCATCAACTAATACCATGGGCCCCTTACATTATTATTAACTACTTGTGGTCCCTTACATGACATGGGTTAACCACCTTATTTATTACTATGGCCCATCCCATTATTACATTATTACCTTGGGTACCTCCCTTGGTACCCCATATTACCCCCCCCGGGTATATAACACAATAGGAGAGGAAGAGGTCCTATTGCCCATGCAAGTGTTGAAGAGACTCAACGCCCTCAAAAGTACAAAAATAAAAGGTATGCTGATAATGTTGGTAATACTCAGTTTGAATATTTTCTCCTTTTTGCTCTTTCAAGCACATTTTTAGATAGCATTGATAATTCGCTGGTGGATAGTGGGGCATCTAGACACTTGACTGGTTATCGTGAAATCCTTTCAAAATTGGCTGAGAGGGAGTCTAATTTGAGTGTTATACTTGGTGATAATTCTACTCATCTTGTCAAAGGAATTGGCTTTGTTTCTTTTCATTTGGATTTTGTCCAAACCATTCATCTCTAGGATGTGTTGTATGTACCGGGCTTGAAGAAGAATCTTGTCTCCATTTTAGCATGGAAGGCAAAGGGTTCGGTTCAAAGTTGCATTTATTAATGGGAAAGTCCTTGCATGGCCAAGGAAATCTAGCTTAAAGGCAGCCTTCACACTTGGTTTCAGAAATGAAGGCCTATACAAAGTTTGTGGTCAACCAATTCAACCATTGGTCCATGATAGCACAAATCAGTGTGAGCTTTGGCACCGGAGATTTTCTCACCTTCATTATAGGGCTTTGCTTGGTTTGAGCAAAATGGTTTTAGGCAATCCAGAGATTCAATTGGAACATGAAGGCATATGTCAAGGATGTGCTAGTGGCAAGAATGTTAAGGTACCATTCCCTTCTAGTAACGATAGATCTAATGAGATTCTTCAACTTATTCATTCTAACCTTTGTGGACCCATGCCAGTGACATCTCTTGGAGGATATCAATACTGTGTAATTTTTGTTGATGACTTCTCTCGAAAGGCTTGGATCTTCTTTTTGAAGGCTAAGGATCAAGTTTTCAACATGTTCAGGGACTTCAAAGCTCTAGTGGAGAATCAAACTGGAAACTAGATCAAGATTTTGAGGATAGATAATGGAGGAGAATACACTTCAAATGAATTCAAATAATTTTGTAAGGAAGCTAGGATTAAGAGGGAGGTGGCTGTTCCATACAACCCTCAACAAAATGGAGTTGTTGAGAGGAAGAACATGACCATCTTGGAAGTAGCCAAAGCCATGATTCATGATCAGAAGCTTCTCATGTTTCTGTGGGGAGAAGCAACAAATACTGTAGTATATGTCCAAAATAGAAGCCCTCATCGAGTCTTGGGGGACAAGACTCCTGAAGAAGTATTTATTGGTGTGAAACTAGAAGTTGGACATTTGAGAATATTTGGTTGTTCCGTCTACATTCATGTACCCAAGGATAAAATATCAAAGCTAGAATTTTCTGGTAAGAAAGGTACATTTGTTGGATATTGTGAAAATTCTAAAGCTTACAGGATATATGTGCCAGGATAGGGAAACATTGAGTTCAGTTGAGATGTGGCCTTTGATGAAGATGTTGCTCTTGGAAAGCCAGGGACTTACCTAATCTTGCTAGCACTGAGAGGAGAGATGATACTATTGATGAAGTTGCAGAGCCATCCATGCCAGAGTCAGACCTTCCAAAAGAGCCTATGGGCCCGTTGGATCCTTTAGATCCTCCTCCTTGTGATCTTCCCTCTTCTAGGAAGAGATCTTTGTGGGTTTGTGATACATTACAGGATGCAGAGAAACATTCAGCCCCTAGAGGCACCTTTAGAGAAAGCAAGCAACCTCGCAAATATCAGGGATATGTTGCATTGATGAGCAACATCATACGATCTGAACCTGCCAGCTATGAAGAAGCAGTGAAGGAAAAAGTTTAGAGAGTTGCCATGACAGAGGAAGATCAGTCCATTATAAAAAATGATGTATGGGAGGTTGTTTCGAGACCTGAGGGGAAGTTTGTAGTGACTTCCAAGTGGATATACAAAATCAAACATGCAATTGATGGTAGCATTGAAACGTTCAAATTGAGGTTCATGGCTAGAAGATTCTCCCAGAAAGAGGGAGAAGTTTATGATGAGATATTTGCACCTATTGCCAGATACACTACTGTCAAGTCTATCATTGCTCTAGTTGCTAATCAAATATTGGAGTGTTCATCAGATGGATATGGAGACCAGTGTTTTAAAAACCGGTCGGTTTGAACTGGAAACTAGTCAAACCAGCTGGTTTATTAGCCGACCAGGTCAAACTGGGTTCGACCCCTCACTTCGCCCAGAAACCACAAAAACTGGTGCTAACCAACCAGTTTATGGTCAAATCGACCGGTTCTGTCCTAAAGCGACTGGTTAGCTGCCAAGGCTGCAGAGGACCCACACAACGCAATTTAGGAAGCTTCTAGGGTGTTTTGGAGGGAAAGTAAGGGTTGTTTCCCTCCAAAAAGACCTTTTCCAAGCCTTTAAAAGGAGCTCACCCCCATCATTTGCCTCACACATCTCATTTGGAGTTTTTGTGAGTTTGATTGGGAGCTTGGAGAGTGTTGAGTTTTTGCTAGAGCAGTGGAACAACAGAGAGTTTGAGCTAATTAGTAGTCATCGTGCCTCCAAAAGCCAAGGATACTGCATGGGCTCATTGTGATATGATTGATGGCAAAATGATCTACAAATATTACCAAAAAGCTATTGAAGGAGGGGGTATTAACAGGTTGAAGCAACACTTGGCTGGGATAGGAGGCCATGTAAAGCCATGTGGAGCACCAAATGAAGTAATAGGGCATATTAGGGCATAATACCTTCATAAGTTTGAGGCTCAAGTCACTGAACCAATAGATAAGTTTGTGACTCAAGTAGTTGCAAAGTTTGGGAGTCGAGACTCAACCAACTGAGTTTGATCATGATGACTCATTGAGAAGATTCAAGTGATAATGCTGATCACTATTATCATATATGTAGACTTGTAGTAGGCCAATGGCTTTACAGCTTGTAGCATTGTTTTTGGACTTTATAGGCCATTTAGAGCCTCATTGCTTATGTATTGCACTCTGTGCCATTTTGATATATTCACCTTTACATGGTATATAAATGAGCAAACTTTACATATTTTGTCTCTATTGTCTTGGAATCATGGTTTTAAATCTTAATTATTTAATATATTTTTTTAAAAATCTGTTCATTTAGATCTGACCAGTCCCGATTTGAAACCCAGTTTATTAGGTGGACCGATCTGGTCATTGTTTTCGGTTTTTATAACTATGGTGGAGACAACATTTCTTCACGATATACTTAAGGAAGAGGTGTACTTGGAACAACCTCAGGGCTTTGAGGAACATGACAAGGAAATCCATGTTTGCAGATTGAAAAAACCCTCGACGGATTGAAGCAAGCCCCCAAGGCTTGGTATGCTTGAATTGATGGATATCTGATGAAGCTTGGATTCAATAGAAGCAATGTCGACCCCAACCTTTTTTCAAAGTTGTCTAAGGTATGCCTTTGATTTTGGTTTTATATGTTGATGATTTGTTCATGACAGGAGCAGAGCCTTTGATCATCCAGTGTAAAAGGGAGCTTGCCTCCAAATTTGAGATGAAAGATCTTGGGTTGATGCACTATTTATTGGGCTAAGAAGTGTGGCAGAAACCAAGAGAGGTTTTACTTAGCCAGGGAAAATATACTGTTAACTCTTAGAGAGATTTGGGATGGTGGATTGCAAATCCATGGCCACACCGATGGAGACAAATTTCAAGAAGTTATGTGGTGAAGTTGCGAGACTAGATGTAGTAGATCCTTCTATGTATTGACAGCTGATTGGGGCTTTGATGTTTCTAGTCAACACTAAATCGGATATATGTTTTGCTATTAACGCTTTGAGCCAGTTCATGGTGGAACCTTTGCATGCTCACTGGGTGGCTGCAAAACATGTGTTGCGATATCTCTATGGGACAATCATTCATGGACTGAGGTATGTCTCTGGTGATGATTTGAGACTACATGGGTATACAGATGTAGATTAGGCTGGGAGTGTTACAGATAGAAATAACACATTAGGATGCTGCTTTAGCCTGGGATCTATAATTTCCTGGATGAGTAGGAAGCAAAGATCTGTCGCTCTCAATACAACTGAGGTAGAGTATATTGTAGCTAGTATGGCTAGCTTTGGTGTGGTTGCGGAAGCTCCTTGCAGAGTTGTTTGATCTGTGCCAAATACCACTGTGATATACTATGACAATCAAAGATGGATCAAACTTTCAAAGAATCCAATAATCCATGACAGGTTGAAGCACATCGAGATCAAGTACCACTACATTAGGGAAATGGTACAGAGAGGAGCAACGAGGCTCCAACACATTTCGACAAATGAACAGTTTGCACACATTCTCACCAATTGTGATTTTTTCCCAATTAATCGTGGAGGGTCGGGCCAACACGGTTTTATAAGCCAAAAATTGATTTTATTTCATTTCATTTACACAACTGAGCACGCGGAGGGCAGTGGAGTGTTGGAGATTTTGCTTGGAGAGGCTTGGAACTATAAATCAAGTGCGTGGAGGAGAAAATCAAAGAGTGTGCCGAGGAGGAGACCGATTATCTCCATAGAAACAGTATGAGCACCAATTATTTTTTTTGTTTTCATTGTTTTGAAACTTTGTTTTTGTTTTTTTTCATTGTTTTTGGTTGGGTTTGGAATGGGGTTTATGAAATTTGCCCAATGTAATTTTATTTTAGTTTTTTTGGTTGGGTTTGGAATGGGGTTTTTGATGTATTGTTTTTTTAGTTTTTCATTTTGGTTGGGTTTGGAATGAGGTTTCTTAAAATGTATGTAATTTTTTTTTGTTTTTGTACAATGTAAAAATTAAAATACTAATTTGTAAGTTTGTAACTTGTAAATACTAAATTGTAATCCTTATTTTCCCATAGGTTCACAATTTCACCGAAACACCATTTAAGTTTTCAACTTCAAAGTTCAAAAACAAACATGCCAAGGAAATTGGACCTTTTCTGGGAATTTGGTGAACCTAAAGCTCTAAATGATAGATTAAACTTGACTTGCAAGTTGTGTGGGTTCCATATGTCCCGGGGTGGGGGCGTGTATAGATTGAAGTATCACCTTGTACAAATCCTTGGATTTGATGTAGGGCTTTGCACAAAAACAAATCCTGAACTCATCCAAAGAGCCATGAAAACATTGGAAGCTTTAGACCAGAATAGAGAGGCCAAAGAACAAGTGAAGAGGCAACTAAAAAAGTCAGCTGAAGCAAGTGGCACTGGTTTTACTGCAACATCAGCCAATCCGGTAGCTGCCACATCATTTTTTGTTTCTCGAACTACACCTAGTTCACAACCATCTATTAGTTCAATGCTAAAAAGAATTGAGAAAGAGCTAACAAGTTGTTGGCAAATTTTCTCCTTTGGAGTGATATTCCTTTCAACATTGTAAGGAATAATCCATTTTTCCAACCTGCTATTGATGCTATTGCAACTGTTGGCTCAGGGTACAAAATCCCTTCTTATCATGATTTCAGAGAACAGATTCTTCAAAATGAAAAGCTTGACTACACCCAAAGATTGGAGGATTTGAGGGCATCGTGGGCACAAACAGGATGCACTGTTATGTCAGATGGTTGGATTGACCAAAAGGGGAGAACCCTTATAAACTTCTTGGTTAGTTGTCCCAAGGGGACTATGTTTATCAAATCTGTTGATGCATATGCACAAATCAAAGATGCAAGAACTTTATGTGATTTGCTAGATGTGTTTATTTTGGAGGTGGGTGTAGAAAATGTTGTCCAAGTCATAAAGGACAATGCTGCAAATTATATTGCTGCTGGCAGGATGCTTATGGACAGGCTTTCTACTTTATTTTGGACACCTTGTGCTGCACACTGTATTGATTTGATGTTGGAGGACATAGGGAAAATTCCCTTTGTCAAAGATATTGTTGAGTCATCCAAAAACATTACAAAATTTATATATAACCATACATCTGTGCTTAGATTTATGAGAAGATTCACCAACAACAAAGAGTTGGTGCGCCTCGCCATTACACGATTTGCCACCAGTTTCATATCTCTTCAATCCTTCTTGAATTCTATGTGGGATATGAAGAGAATGTTTCTTTCAGAGGAGTGGCGTGTTTTGCCAATGAGCCGCAAACCAGAGGGAGAGACCGTATGCAGACTAGTTTCATACCAGGAAGACTTCTGGGCGGGAGTGCAGGAGGTGTGCGCCGTTACTGAACCTTTGGTAAAGGTTCTTCAGTTAGTTGATGGTGAGAAGCCCGCAATGGGCTATTCGTATGAGGCCATGGACAGGGCCAAAGAAGCCATTCGGGCCTACTATGATGATAAGGAAGATGATGGGTTTCAGAGACAACTCCTCCTATGGGGACTGATTGATGAGTGATGGAACAACACACTCCATCGTCCCATTCATGTTGCTGGGCTTTTCCTGAACCCCTCATTTTCTTACACATGTGGGTTTGTATTTGATGCTGAGATCATGGATGGATTCTTATCCTGTGTCCAGAAGATGGTGCGATCTCCTATAGAATGTATAGAGATCTCTAAAGAAATTGAGACATATAGGATGGCAGGTGGCACATTTGGATTTGACATGGCTGTCACTGATAGGACGATTAGAATGCTAGGTATTTTTTAGTTTGTAACTTTGTTTCAAATTTCATTGTCTCTTCAAATTCCATTTTTTCTTATGTTTATTTAAAATTTTATTTGTAATTTTGTTGTAGATGCATGGTGGAGAATGTATGATGGCAGGGTACCCCTTCTGCAAAAGCTTGCCATTCGCATCCTCAGCCAAACATGTAGCTCCTCAGGATGTGAGTGCAACTGGAGTGTATTTGAAAAAATACACAACAAGAAACGCAACAGGTTAACATTTTAAACATTTAAAATATTGCAAATTTCCAAAATAAATTTTTGAATTTATTAAACAATATATTTTTTAAATTATTAATTATTATTTCATGATCTTTGTATAGGTTGGAGTCCCAACGACTTAATGACATGGTCTACGTCTACTACAATCTTCGATTGTGGGTGAGGCAACTTGAGAGGACACTTGATGTGGAGGCCATCTCATTGGATGGGATTGACATCACTGCTGCATGGGAGGGTTGAGGCCGAGAGGCCTCTCATGGAGTCTGCTGATGATTGGTTAGTGCAGGATGTAGTGGAGGGGGAGGAGGGGGAGAAGGAGGGGGAGGAGGAGGAGGTGACACCACCTGCCTGAGCTACCCCTGCCACCAGTAGAGGACGTGGTCTACCTCCTATAGCTCCTACTTCTAATTCTTCAGCGTCTAGAGCACAACAAACTCCACTGCCAACTCCACCAGCACCAACATCTACATCTAGAGCGAAAGGGAAATCTATGGCATTTTCTCGCAAGAGGGGTAGAGGAAATCAATAGTATTAGACTTTAGTTATTTTCTTCATTTTATTGTATATGACATTATGACTCATGAGATACATTATTATATTTTTTGTTGATATTTTGACTCTGAGTTGGGACTTAGGAGTCAGGACTTACTATTCAGGACATGATTCATTGTTATGTGTGATTTTGGCACTAGAAATGATATTAAACATCTTATATATTAGTTTTTTATCATATTTATGTGTCAATGTATTTATTTTATGTTGTAGATAGTTTAGATATTAAAAAAATTGAAAAAAAATGAAAAAAAATGAATATTTTTGTACCAAATGATTTTTTCCCGATAATCACAATTTTTCCCTATTTGTTGCTCGTGCCGATATTATCTCGATAACGATTAATGCAACATTGGTTTTAAGACCTATTATGGAATCAATGGTTGATTACATGTATGCAATTGATGAGAATCAAGTCAAGTTTATTTCTAAAGGATTCTTTCAAGAAGAGGGGGTTGACCTTGTTGAGAATTTTAGCTTGAGGTTCCTTGTATGGGTTGATGCATGAATCATAAGTTTGATATTTCGCTATCCATAAGTTTTTTACTCTAGTTGGGCTTATTCAAGTTTATTGCAAATTTTCAATTCTTTATTTGAAAGATATAATGCAGTTATGTTGGACCTAAATGTAAATGAGTTTATCATTGCAGGAAGTCCTAGGTAGTTGGTGATTTGGTGTGAGAAGTTTTTGACTTGTGATGTTGACATGAAGAATATTAGAGGTTGGGAGGTTGCTGATAAAGTTTTCCTTGTATAAGGGATTTATACCTTGACCTTGAAGATTTTGAGGCGGTTTCAAAGTATACAAGGGAGTAATGTTCCAGGGCTATATTTCTTTAGATTCACTGGTGGTCAACATTTTGAAGAAGCACAAGAGAGGGGGAATTCAAGACACTGATAGAGTGTCTTTGTTTGGTGGAGAACACCTTTCTCGCAAGGAGTGTTGGCTTTACATATTACTCTGTGGTATTTTGGTACAATGACATATTTAACTGCAACATCTTTAATATGACACAATGTAATAGATCCAAACTTGTTGTGATTCCTATATGTGGCAAATATCGTTGTAGGTAACAATGTTGCATTAGTCAAGCCTTAATAGGGGTGTAATTTGTTGAAACTGATAGAGAGAGGTTTCTTTGACTTTGCCTTCTTCAAAGAGACCTCAACAAGTTCTTCCTTAGCATGCTTGAGTTCCTATAAGTTAGGAACCAATTCCTTTAAGTTAGGAATCAATTCCTATAAGTTAGGAGCTAATTCCTATAAGTTAGGACAAATTCCTAAGATTTAGGATGAGTCCCTACAAATTAGGACAAGTTCCTATAATTTAGGAGTTCCTAAAAGTTAGGACGAGTTATGAAGCAATTAACTAATGTGCAAAAGTGGAAGGCCGAGTTTATTGTCTTCTAGTGCGAGTTAATTTGGGAAAAAGACAAGGGATTGAATCTCAAGTTCTAGAATTGAGATGAGACAAGTTGCATGAGTTAGTTAACTCCGTTAACTCATCAATCACAAAATCAATTCCTAAAATATAATTTGCCAGATTTAGCCATTCGAACTGCTTATGAGTGTTGAAAAGTGTAACTAGGTCCGGTCTTCATAATGACATATGTAAATGTGATTTTATGTAATTGATGTAAAGACAAATAAAATTATTTTTGTAATGCTTGTCTCATGGGTTTCATGAGCAAGGAATTTTATTTTTAGAAATGGCTCCCATTGTGAGCCTTTAGGATTGGTCATAAAGTCAAAGAGAGTCAATGTCATGTATGAAGGACCCTTCTTGGGCATGTTGCATTTTGTATGAGTCATTAGATAAGTATATATAGCCCTCCAAGACCAAGCAAAGTCTCCTCCTATAAGTCAGCTTCAAAGGATAATAATATATTCATAGAAGGACACGTCGGTTCACCACATGTCATGTCAGCCAATTAAGCATGGGCAACAACTATAAATAGAGCAACTCGGCTCTATTTCAGAGATAGAAATTTAGACAAATATTTTGGTGGTTTGCAGTTTGGTTAAGGTTTGAAATAGAGTGCGAAGTTCACAATAAGACAACATACTAACCAGTGAGGAAGGGAAGAGGAAGTTTGAACTTATTTGGAACTGTTTACTGGGTAAACTCCTTCACACGTGTGGCAGAAACTAAGGTTTCTGCTTTAGGTACATTTGCTGCAGTGAAAGATGAGAAATGTTCAACAATCAGTCTTGTTGCTGGCCGAGTTCATGTAGAGAATCCTCCAAGTATAGCGAATGAAGGAAACTACTCCAATCCTCCTCCTAGTCCTCACATGTGTGGAATTACAACAATTCGAATTGCATATCTATGGGAAAGAGGCTGAAGTTTCAAGGTAACCGAGTAGTGCAGAAGAAAGAAGTAGTTTGGACTAATATTGACTTGGTCAAAAGAAAGCAGAAAGGGGAAGGAAGGATCTTGTGTCTTGGTCTTGGAGTGGCAAGTAGGTCAAGGGTCTTGGTCTTTGTATTCGTCAATTGAAGTCTTTATAAGAAGAAGAATTTGTTCAGATTTTCCTCTCAAATAGTGAGAGGTTTTGGCCTTGGCTGATAGCTTATATTTTGTGTCTCTTGTCTCTTTATGGTTTATGCATTAGTAGCTGTTTGATGAAGAACATTAATAACCTAAGTAAAAGAAGTGTCGGAATTTCTAAGACTAATTGTTAGAAATCCTTCATGTACTTTCTGATTTATTTCTGCCTACTTGTTCTGTTTAATTAACAAGTTATTTACCATGTAAATACTGAAAATAAATACCAGTACATGCTCAACACATTACAAATCATCAACTGAAGAAAAAAAACAAGCACACAAGTGACACTGTTGTTTTCGGACTAATGTCCCCGGAAAAACCCAATGCAGGAAAACCGGTGCAGCTATCTGAGAGTTTTATAATTAAGCAGTTTTAGAATACAATCTGGGTGCCAAACCGGCTCACCCAACAGAGAAAGATCTCGGTAGTAGTACCTCTCAGTGGGAGACAGATACTCTGGCTAAAGCCCCGGATGAATAATCCCACAGCTCTTAGCTCTAATCTACCCCACGAAATCTCTAGCGTCTGCCTCTAGGGACTGTGTCAGCCTCTCTGGCCTAGCGTCACCCCAACTCGCTCTGCGTCAGCCTCTGGAGGCATCGCGTCAGCCTCTAGAGCCTTCACTGCGTCATCCACGTTGGCTCTCTCTAGCACTGCGCAGCTCCTGGCTGCCTCTGTGTGGGTCCTGACTGGCTCTGCGTGGCCTCTAGCTGGCTCTACGTCCCTCTCTCCTGGCTTTCGCGCTGATGCTCCCGATACCCTCTCTACTTCTGTATTCATTGCCCCTCAGCTGCAACTCTGATAACTCCTTCAATTTCCTCAGCAAGCCCTGCCCCAGAAAATCGAATTCTTGATCAACTCGGTGTGTTCTCCAAGTGACCCTCAAGCCTCCTCTTATACTTTTCTCGTTGACAATTCAATGACTGAGATTAAGTCCCTAATTAACGACTAAGATTAACTTTGGCTTGATCCATGACTTTTGGACCCTTCTAACACAATTTTATATTAATTCACATTAATATTTTATTTTCCCTAAGTTTAGACTTAGGGACTCCATTAAAAATATTAATTATTTTAATATCTCCCAAACTGTCTATAATCTGCCAAAACCATTTCTGGGTATTGGAGATCTCATGTGCTTTAGCTTCTCCACCAATTTTCGTGGCTAGAGCACATCCCATGCTACCCCAAATCAACACTCCCTCTTAGCGAGGACTGTGCTCTAGTAATACTCCTCACTAAGCATCACCCTGATCATCAGGCATCGGTCCTTGTGCTGATGCTAGGCCTGCTGCCCAACATTCTCTACAGTGCTGCAACATGTACTTCTACCCATGGCCCTGCCACTGCCTTTGCTGCATTTGTACAGTAATTCCCTCTGCATCCATGCTGTTGCCCATGGCCCTGCCACTGCCACTGCTGCATCTGCACAGTAATCCCTCTCATCATGCTGTATTGTGCTGTCCATAGCACTGCGACTGCTAACTTTTGCACTGCAACTCAGTTATTGAGAAGTAAGTAATTGATCTCCCAACTCTGACATCTCCTTTAGTTCTGCTACTCCTTTTCGGGGCTCCCGTAGCAAGGTATAATCCAAGAGGTTGGGTACCTCGAGGATCCTGCCCCTCATCGCCTGTAGTCCGTCTGACTACAGCGCGATGTCTCCCCACTTCCTCTCACGAGGTGCATGAGCACTCATGGCATAGTCATCATCTGTCTCCACTTCCTTCTCCGCCCTTGCTGGTGCAGCCTTGGTCTTAGAAGCATCTCCCTTACTCTTCTTCCTCGGACATTGGCTCGCAAAGTGACCTAGTTCTCCACAGTGGAAGCATTTGACCTTGGAGAGGTCCTTCTTCCGTTTCTCCTGCTTTCCCTCAGATGCTAGGGAAACATCCTCCTCTCCCTCCTTCTTGGTTTTAACCCCCTTGCCGCTGCTTCCCGCCTTGGTCAACCTTCTGATCTTTGTAGAAATTTCTCATTTCCCACCCCGGTTTTCAGTTTCACCTTATTTCTCCAAAATAGTTAAATGCCTTTTCCCATATCCATACATTCAGCAACTGGAAAATAAATTCTGCTTAAAACACAAATTCTGGAAATATTACAGGATGCTGGAAAATGCAGAAATAAATATCAGCACATACAAACAGCCATTCAACACATTTAAACACAGTGATTTTTGGTCAAGTGACCCTGGAAAAACCCCCTACAACTCTTGGGGAAAACCAGTTCGAAAGCTCCTTATTTCTGGAAAATGCTTTTTACAGTGAGAGAAATATTCAACAAAAAATCAGCAAGCAAACTTTTACAACTTATCTCGTTTTCCGTGCTACACAACCAACTAGAAAAACTTGCAAACAACAAAACAGAACAACAATAAATGCTGTACGACTGCCTCGATTTTTGTGCCCAAATTTCAGCCTTAAATGCTGCTGTACAGACTGCCTAGAAAAGCGTGCAAGCTGCCATAAATGCTGCTGTACGATTTTCCTCGATTTTTGTGCAAAAAACAGCAGTACAGCTGTACGGATTTCTTCCTAGAAATGCGTGCCAAGGTACAACCACTTGTACGGATTTCTGCTCTTCGATTTCTGTGCACTTGTTGTACGACCTCCTTGGACTTCGAACCAAAACTGCTATGCGACCTTTTTAGAAAATCATGCCCAATATCTGCCTTTCACTGTGTGCTAATTCAAATGTATGGACTTGCTGAAACGCTGCCTTGGAATGTGTGCCAAGCTGCTGCCTCCTTCTCTTCCTTGTCCAAAAATCTCCCTTGCTCTCTTGCTCTCTTTCTCTCAATCTACTCATGAAAGAACGAATGACCTTTTCCTCCTTTTCCTCCTTTAATCTAACCCCAAGTGACTTTTGGGGAATGCCTAAATCTAATGGCTGAAATAGATTGAGATCTAGGGCTGAGATTAAATGCTCATTTAAATCTCACTTTCTATTTTTTAATTCACCCACTTTAATAAAGACCCACTTAGTCATTTATGTCCAAAGTCACTTTTCCTTTCTAATTTTTCATTGACTTTATAAAAGTCACTTTAAAATTAGACTTAGTAACTTTATCACTTAAGGTCACTTTTAAATTAGATTTTAACTTTATAAAAATTATAAAGTCACTTTAGGAGAAAAATTAAAATCTTTTGGACACTTTTCCCTAGGCCAAAGATCAAAGCCTAAGGGAACCACCTGCCCTCAGGTACCAAATTTCAACACTCCCTCTTACCGAGGAAGTTGTTCCTCACCACACCCATCTTGTCTCTGAAGTAAACATGCTTGCCCCGTGGTAAGGCTTTGGTAAGAATGTCTGCTACCTGCTCATCAGTGGAAATATACTCAAGCTTCACAGCTCCCTTCTGAACATAGTCTCTGATAAAATGATATCTGATCCCGATATGCTTTGACCTGTCATGAAATACTGGATTCTCCGTGAGTTTAATGCAACTCTGATTATCACAGTAAATCAATGAAGGTCTCAACGGCTGACCAAATAAGCCAACCAACATCTTGCGAAGCCAGATGGCCTCACAACTAGCTAGACTGGCTGCCATATACTCTGCTTCTGCTGAACTCAGTGCTACTGACTGCTGCTTCCGGCTGAACCATGACACTACTGCTGAACCCAACCCAAAACAGCACCCTGAAGTGCTCTTCCTATCAGAGGCACAACCTGCCCAATCAGAATCAGTGTATCCTACCAATCTCACTCCATCTCCCTGCCTGTAGTCCAGACCATAATCCACTGTCCCCTGCAAGTACCGCAAAATGTGTTTTGCAGCCACCCAGTGAACCTTCCTAGGCTCACACATAAACTGAATCATCGTGTTGACTGCAAAACAGATATCTGGTCTAGTGTTGACCAAATACATCAAGGAACCAATCAGCTGCCTGTACAATGTGGGATCCACCAACTCGGAATCCGAAGCATGAAGCTTCTTCCAGTTGGTGATCATCGTGTCGACATGGGTCTACAATCCTCCATGTGGAGTCTGCTAAGGATGTCCACAATATACTTCCCCTGCCCCAGGAAGAAATGCCCCTCCTCCTGCCACACCTCCAAACCAAAAAAGTAATGCATCAAGCCAATGTCCTTCATCTCAAACTCCGTCGCAAGATCTCTCTTGCAGTGCTCTATGAGTCTCTCTGCACCTGTAATGACCAAGTCATCCACATACAACACCAGAATGAGAGGCTCCTCACCCATCACAATATAGTAAAGGTTCCGATTTGCCTCACTCTTTGTGAAACCCATCCCCTGCAAGTATGTATCTATCCTGGAGTACCAAGCTCTGGGAGCTTGCTTCAGGCCATAAAGGGCCTTCTTCAGTCTGCACACATGGGAGTCTGGGACTCCTTCCTATGCACCTCAAAGCCTTGTGGCTGCTCAATGTACACCTCCTCCTGTATGAAGCCATTGAGAAATGTAGTCTTCACATCCATCTGGTGGATCTTCCAACCCATCTCTGCTGCTATCGATATATGGAGCGGATCGAATTAATCGCGCACGGGAGCGAAGGTCTCTCTAATCAACTCCCTCTACCTGGGAGAACCCTCTAGCCCCAAACCTCGCTTTGAATTTCTCAATGCTGCCATCTGCAGCATGCTTTACCTTGTAAAGCCATCTAGAAGTAACCATGGATTTGCCCTCAGGCCTCGGCACCACCTCCCAAACATCATTCTTCATGATAGAAGAATACTCCTCCTACATGGCCTCTCTCCAGACCTGTTGGCTAGCTGCCTCCTCATAGCTAGAAGGCTCAGAGTCAAGGATGCTGGTAGCCATTGCCATATAGCTACAAAACCTCTTAGGTGGTCTACTCTCTTTGATCGGCCTCTTAGGCTCAGCAACAGATGTGGCATCTCTCAAGGTGTTCTGAAGCCACTTGGGCTTCCTCTTCCCTGAGCATACTTTTCCCATTAGAAAATGAAATTCCTCCTCCTCATCATCAGGAGCCTGAACTCCTGACTATCTGTCTGCTGTCCTCCTGCTTGCACCTGAACCTGTAGAAGCTGAGGTACCGTGTGAACTGTCCATTAGTGACTCCCTAGCGAACTGCTCTGCATGCTGCCCAGAGCACCACTCCTCTGGCTCGGTAAGCCATTACTCACTAATGGACCTGACATCGTCATAGATGTACCTCCGGATCCTCCTGATCCCTGCCCACTGGATCCTTGCGGTTGACTCAACTACTGTTGAGGGTCTGGCTGATCCAGATACTCTAACACTCGTGACCTCCTAAATGCCTTGTCCTCCTTGAACTTCACATCCCGCCTGACAACAACTTTCCTCTATGCAGGAATGTAAATCCGAAAGGCCTTTGAGGTCTCACTGTAACCCACAAAGATACCCTTCTTTGCGGTGGGCTCTAGTTTGATCCTCTTTTCCTTGGGTATGTAGGAGTATGTAATGCACCCAAAGATACGAAGATGACCAATATCAGGCTTCTTCCCAGAAAAAGCTTCCTCCAGTCATGTGCCCCAAGACACGATGCAGACTCCTGTTCTGCAAATAAACAGCTGTGTTGCAGGCCTCTGCCCACAAGAACAATGGCAACCTCTGATCATGTAACATGGCTTTGGCAGCCCCTCCGATGGATTTGTTCTTCCTCTCTGCAACCTTGTTCTGCTGGGGGTTGTAAGGAACAGTGAACTTCCTCCTAATGCCTGCCTCCGCACAATTGTCAACAAACTCTCCAAGGGTGTACTCTCCCCCATTGTCCAACCTCAGGGACTTGATCTTCCGACCTGTTTGTGTCTCCACAAGAGCTCTAAACTCCTGAAACCGCTTGAAGACCTCATTCTTGGTCTTCAAGAAATAAATCCAGGTCCTCCTGGAGTGATCATCAATGAATAAACATAGTACTCATATCCACTCAAGGAAACATGAGACATCCGACCACTCACATTAGAATGAATCAAATCAAGTATCCCAGTCGCTCTGTTGTCACTGCTGGGAAAAGGGGATTTGGCAAATTTGCCCATCGCACATCCTCTGCAAGTATCAAAGTGATCAGTACTGAAATCTGGCACACCTGTAGTGACCTCCCGCAAGGTCCTCAAGGCTCCATGATACATATGACCCATCCTGCGGTGCCAAATCTCACACAGCTCAGAACTGCTAGCTCTGCTGTCGGTACTAAGGCTCAATGCCAAAAGGAGTTGGAATGCAAACTTGTACACCTTTGCATAGCGTACACCTATCAGTCTAGCTGAATCAGCTGGAGTGCCCCTGGGATACATCAACACTTGTCCTCCCGTGAGCAGTACCTCATATCCTCTGTCCTCCAAAGTTGAGACAGATATGAGGTTCTTCCTCATCCCTGGCACATAAAGAACATCTGACACCTTCAAGGGAGGTTTGGACTCCCTCTGAAATGTCAGTGTCCCCACATCAACTGCTCTAACAACTCTGTCATCACCGAGTACTACCTCCATATCAGTGCCACTCTCTGAAAGCTCTGAGAAGTACTCACGGACTCCTGTCATGTGTCGTGAAGTCCCACTGTCCACATACCAGATACCCGAAGATGCTCCGCTAATCGAGGGAAATGCATGCTCCCTCTAAACCTGTGTAGCAGGTGATCCTGCACTAGAGGACTCACACGCAGTGAACCCAAACTCCCGGTCAAAACGATCTGCAAAGTCCTCAACCTCTGCTGAATCTGCCATGCTCTGGTTCTTCCCCTTCTTCTTCTTCTTCTCCGGACACACAACTGCGTAGTGTCCCATCTTTTGACAATTCCAACACTTCACTTTGGAATAGTCCTTCTGTGTGTTACCTTGTTTACCTTTACCTTTGCCTTTGCCCCCACCATTGCTTGTGGAAGCGTGCTTCTTCCATTTTCCTTTCTTGCCTTCTGCCAACAGTGCTACATCCTCATCCTGCTCAACTGGCTTGGCTGCCCCAAGCTGACCTTCCCTGATCTCTGTTTGAATGCAATCATCCTAAAACCTCTCCCATGTGGGAAGGGTCTCACGTGCACAAACCCCATCAGCAAAGTTCATCCATGAACAGGGGAGGCCATTCACTGCAATCCGCACCAACTCAATGGGTGGAATGACCTCTCCAACTGCTGCCAACTCATCTCTCACATTAGTATCTTTGTGAAATATCCAGTTGCACTATCATTACCCATCTTAATGGTCTTCAGCTTCTCCTTCAAGACCATTTTCCGGTTCTCATTGGTACTCTGGTAGAGAATGGACAATGTTGTCCACATCTCATGGGCATTTCTCTTTCCTCTCACATGAGGAATGCAATGGTCTTTGACTCCATCTAAAATCAGTCTCTTACCCTTGTTGTTATTTTTATTATAATCAGCCAACTGAGTAGCATCAGTAGGCACAACAACAAGGTTCTGTGTGGTATGCACCATAATGTCCCAGACTTCTGCCTCCTCAAAGATACTCTGCATTCTCTCCTTCCAAACGTTGTAATTGTTATGCCCATCCAACCTATCCTCCACCCTCAATCCCAATGACATCTTGTTGTCCTAAAACTGAAAACTAGCACTGCTGTAGTAAACATAAAACTGTTGTTTGTGAAAAACAGCTTGCTGGAATTTTCTGAGTGAAAAATCAGCAGGCTGTAATTTTCTTCCTTGCTGTCCCAAACTACACTTCAGCATTCAAGCTCTGATACCATGTAAAAATTTCTCATTTCCCACCCCGGTTTTCAGTTTCACCTTATTTCTACAAAATAGTTAAATGCCCTCTCCCATATCCATACATTCAACAACTGGAAAATAAATTTTGCTCAAAACACATTTTGGAAATTTTACAGAATGCTGGAAAATGCAGAAATAAAAATCAACACATACAAACAGCAATTCAACACATTTAAACACAGTGATTTTTGGTCAAGGTGACCCTGGAAAAACCCCCTACAACTCTTGGGGAAAACCAGTTCGAAAGCTCCTTATTTCTGGAAAATGCTTTTCACAGTGAGAAATAGTCAGCGAAAAAATCAGCAAGCAAACTTTTACAACTTATCTCGTTTTGTGTGCCTCACAGCCAACTGGAAAAACTTGCAAACAGCAAAACAAAATAGCAATAAATGTTGTACGGCCTCCTCAATTTTTGTGCCCAATTTCAGCCTTAAATGTTGTTGTATGGCCTGCCTAGAAAAGCGTGCAAGCTGCCATAAATACGTTGTACGGATTTCCTCGATTTCTGTGCAAAAAAAAAAACAGCAGTACAACTGTACGGATTTGCTTCGATTTGCGTGCCAAGGTACAGCCACTTGTACGGATTTCTGCTCCTCGATTTTTGTGCACTTGTTGTACGGATTTCTAGAAAATTGTGCCCAAATTCTGCCTTTCACTGTGTGCTAACTCAGCCGTACAGACTTGCTGAAATGCTGCCTTAGAATGTGTGCCAAGCTGCTGTCTCCTTCTCCTCCCTGTCCAAAATATCCCTTGCTCTCTTGCTCTCCTTCTCTCAATCTGCTCATGAAAGAATGAATGACCTTTTCCTCATTTCCCTCCTTTAAGCTAACCCTAAGTGACTTTTGGGTAATCCCTAAAATCCAATGGCTGAAATAGATTGAGATCTAGGGCCGAGATTAAATGCTCATTTAAATCCCACTTTCTATTTTTTAATTCACCCCACTTTAATAAAGACCCACTTAGTCATTTATTTCCAAAGTCACTTTTCCTTTCTAATTTTACATTGACTTATTAAAGTCATTTAAGATTAGACTTTAGTATTTTTCACTTTAAAGTCACTTTAAAATTAGACTTTAGTAACTTTATCACTTAAAGTCACTTTTAAATTAGATTTGACTTTATAAAAATTATAAAGTCACTTTAGGAGAAAAAATTAAATTCTTTTGGACATTTTTCCTTAAGCCAAAGATCAAAGCCTTAGAGAACCACCTGTCATCCGGTACCAAATTTCAACACCGCCTCCTTATACTTTTCTCGTTGAGATTTCAACAGCCGAGATTAAGTCTCTAATCAACAGCTAAGATTAAAACATGACTTGATCCGCCTTCTAGATCATTCTCATCGATATTTTGATTAATACCCATTAAAATTTTAATTTTTCTAAGTTTAGGCTTAAGAACCCCATTACAAATATTAATTATTTTAATAAAATACAATCCAGGTGGAATTTCACCAAACGGCTTTCGGGTTCTTTAGAACTCATGTGCCTTAGCCTCTCCACCAATTTTCATGGCTAGAGCACATTCGAGGCTACCAAAAACTAACACTTTTCATAGCGACAGATTCTGCAATAGAAGCTTCCTCAGCAACAGCCCCCATAGTAAACAACTATTGTAACAACTTCTATAAGAAAGTTCTTACTTCCTGTCAAATAATAAAGGATGCCCAACTATAAGGAATCAACCTAACAAAGTAAATACATCAACCAACAAGTAGAATCAGTGCTCCAAGACATAAAAGGAGTTGCCCTATGACAAGATAACACCCAATCTGATGTCTAAGTTGACCAGCAGCAAGGCAATGTTTACTGGATGGATTTAAACACTTGATAGCAAGGAAAATACCCAGGGTTGGATTTTGACACCTAGCAACTCCAAAAAAACACCTAGAGTTAGATTTAGAAACCCAACAACTCTAGAAAACGCCCAAGGGCAAATTTATACTCACAACAACAAAGAAAAACATTTGGGGGAGAACCTAAACTCTTAACAACATGGAAAAACATTTGGGGCTGTAATGACCCACCTCGAGTGATAGGAAACATAGAAATATTAGCATGCATATGATAACTACATATGCATATATCGCATGTACTGCACTAGTACACATATTGGCTAACACTGAAAAATGTTTAAGGTAATAAAATTATTATCGAAATAAATTCCTAACTCACCAGAATATAATGAATATATCAAGTAGGATATTTGATAGGTATGCCACCATTATATATATATAATGCAATGGATTATAAATTAAATGTAATTAATTTATAATTTAACCTAACTAAAGTAAATAAACTAATTTTTTAATTTTTAATTAATGTGATTTAATTAACACATAAGTAATTTAAATCAAAACAAGATAATGATAAATTATAAATTAGATAGATAGATGAATATGCCCAAACGGATAATTAAAAGACTATACCCAAACACTCTATTTATAATTCCACCGTCTCTAAACAAAGGGACATCGAAGGGGGGGCATGAAGGGGGATTCAGAATTTCTAGTTTCACAGATGCAGGAGGAATGGTGGAGAGAGTCACAAATAGAGAGTGAACACTGAGTCTTGATTGTTCTTGGGGTTTCGAGCACGGGGCCAGAGTGCTTCAATTGTGAAGTATTCTAGAACTGGGTACTGAGGTTGTGCCCAGTTTGGCAGGGAGGATTTCGACATTTTGGTAACGAGGGAAAAATTGGAGCTACGACAGCTCGGGATCAACTTCAAACGTGGAAGTCAGGTATGTATTTATGTATTAAATTGGTAAATTCTGCTTTAAATATCACTGTCTGGATTTTGAGCATCGAATTTGTTAAACTTAATTAATTTTCCCAAATCTGGGCTCCACAAGGGACAAGTTTGGAGTCTGGACCCTCAGCGGCTTGGAAAAATGTTTGGTGATGTGAATTTGGACTCTCAACAACTTGGAAAAATGTCTTGAGGACAAATTTGGGCTCTCAGCAACTTGGAAAAGAAATTGGGGACAAATTTGGAATCTCAACAACTTTGCTCCTCACAAAATACAAGCAGCATTACTCTTCTTTCTCAGCCAACAAACCCCTTCTCCATCTCCAAGATCCAGCATATAGGAGGTAGGCTTAGCTGCGGGAGCTGGAAAGTCAAGCATCCCCAACCCTTCAGCTTCCCCACCAAGCTCATTTATCCTACTCTATTTTTATCTTTTGTCATTTTGTACATGGAGGGAAGGTCTATGAGAGTTTATTTCAATACATCAATTATTTTACTTTTTCAATAATACTCTTCCCTAGCATCACATCTTATGAGCTTGCCTTATGTCTTGATTATATGTAGTGTTGGACACCATACATGATGGCATGGGGACCTTCACACCAACAAACTGGTCTCCTTCATCATCCATTAGCCTCAAACCTTGCCAGTGTCATTCATCGTAGAGCCTGCACCATAGCCAATTGTTTTTATTCACATCCAATTCGGATCAGGAGGCCATAGGTCACATCTTCAAATCTGTTTGGGCCCCTCAGGGTTATTAGCTACTATTGTGGCCAGCAATTGAGCGACCCTCTATTCAGATATTCCAGGCTCAATCAGTTGACTCATCCACCTATGGCTTATTGCCAATCGGGAGGCCATAGGTCAAAGATTCAAGTCTGGACTCTGGTTGAATCAGTCGGGTTTACCAGTTGCTATTGTGGTTGGTGGTTGAGTCACCTTCTATTTGGATATTCAGGGAAGAAGGGACAGAAATATATATAATATATATATAATATATATAGTAGATAGATAGATAGATTGTTGTCCCTATTCCTTCCATCCCATAAAAATTTTAGGATGTTATCTAGCCCATCTGGGGACCCTTTCCCCCATCATGTTGTTCCAGAACTCATGCAGAAGAGGTTATATCCATCTAATAATAGGCTATTAGTGCATATCTCTTTTGTAAGTTCTGTTAGATTAGCACATATGCAAATCTCTTCATAAAATAGCACAGTTAACTAAATAATTATTATTAATATGATATTAATAATAAGTTAGTATAATTATGTGTTAGTACTTCATAGTCCCCGAAACACAGATCATACTTGCTAAACATTGAAAGAACAGTGAACATCCATTTGCAAACTACAACTGTAGTCTTTAGCTGTTTCAGAAGGGAGAATACAAATAAAAGTCTTCAATTTTGGGTATTCATGGTACATTTGCAAGCTTAAAAGCATCATTTATTTCACCTATTCCAGCATCCTATTCAATGTAAACAAACTTCAGTAAAATAAAATAACCTTCAAGTAGTTATGAAAGAAGCAATAATTGATCAACTCATTTCAAAGTTCATGGAGTAGATGATGACACAATCATGGAAGAATAAGCTTGAATGGAACAGGTAAACAGCATATCCATCTCTTAAGTTCTTAACACAGTACATATTAAAATCTCAAGTGTGAGGATTAGGAAAAGTACATACCTGAGCTAGCCTCAAAAGCTGGAGCAGTGATTTCAGAGCAACAGTATCTACCAAAGACTTCCCTTCAACTTCCTTCACCTCTACACTATTGATAAGTGAGGAACTGAGCTTGCTCTGTAACGAGAGACCAACACTGTCAACAGTACCTCGGTCTATTTCTGGTTGGCCATTGTATACCATACCGTTTTCTCTGCCTCTAGGCCTATGGTCCTCTCCAAAGAGACTATGATCCTGATAGTGACTCCTTGCTCTGTCCCTTAGCATTTGTGCTTCAGCAAGCAGTGGTGATGGCAGGGCAGCAAGAACTTCTTCTGGGGAAGTCAAAAGAACCTGCATTAACAATGTAAATAAGACCTGAATATTTGTATGTCTATGAAAAACCAGTGCATGGTACCAAGAATGAGGTAAAATGCAGTAACCTCTTCACGTAGATCAGCGGGTAAAGTAGCAATAAATGAAGCATTGTCCATATCAACACCCTGGCCTTCAGCTTCATGAGCTTGGAGAACTCGAGAATATTGTTGTGACAAAACCTCTGCTTGGATGTCTGGAGGAAGAGCTGCCAAAAACTCAGGATCAATTTCTTCTGCAGGAGGTCCATAATTTGCAGCTGGAACAGGTTGAGCATGCTGAGAAGCTAAAACTTCAGCCCTAAGATCCTCTGGAATTGCCTCTAGGAATGTAGAATCAATAGCATTAGCATCTGAGTCACCATTGTTTCTATCAACTTGTTCACCCTCAATACCAATGTCAACAAATCCTTCAACTTGTTGAGGAGGTGCTTCGTTTGATGTGTGATTTGGATCAGCAGCTGCCTCTTCATCTTCATTATCTAGGACTGTTCTTTCTATTTCTTCATCTAAATTAAGAGCACCTGCTTCATTTGTTTTTCCTGGTGCTGTATCTGAAACACCAACATTGGAAGCTCCCACACTTAGAATTACGGGTTGCCTCTCAGTTTCTGGGAATCCATCTGCACTTCTACTCTCCACTCCAAAAGAATCAAGACTTTCAACGGTCATTGTACCATTTGCCTGACTCTCTTGACATCCATACACTAAATCATGTGCACCTGGAGTTGCTGGCATCTGAGCAATTGGATTAAGTTCAATTTCTGGATGTCTATTTGCACTTCCAGTTTCAACTCCCAAACCACAAGAACTTTGACCTATAATAGAAACAATTCCAACACCATCTTGACATCCCAAATCTGAACTTCTTAACAGTGGTTCACCACCTTCCTCTGCTAATGCAGCATCCACCTCAACTCTATTTTGAATAATGAACTCTGCGAATCCAGACCTATTGCCTTCAATATTTTCAGTCTCTTGAGTCACTGCTGCTGTGACTTCAGTCACTTGAGATTCTCTATATTGTTGTTCACTAATGCTATTCACTGTCAAGATGCTTTGAGAGTCAGCATCTCCTAGAGGTATAGTTATTTGCAGTCTTTCATCATGATGATTTGCACTATCAACCAACCCCTGTCCACGATGATCATTAACTTCAGTTAAGTTACACAACTGATGAATAAATTGCTCCTCTACTGCTTGGGCCATGACTGCAGCTTGATCCCCTGCCTGTGCTCGACCATTGTCAGTCCACCGGCCATCTCCTAGAGCTCTTCTTCTTATTGAATACAAAGGACTGACACGAAACTCATGTGAAGATAATGAACCTCCAACCCTGTGGTCACCAAAAGGAAAAGCCCTGGCCTGTTCAGGGGGTTGAATAGGAGCATCAGACATGTAAAAGTGACCAACATTAAAACTCCCAACAGATACAGCATTTGCCTCTCTAGACATGCTTCCAGAAACAGCCCAGGTTAGCTGACTTGGATTGTTAGACAGGCTAGGCCGTGTAAGTAGAGGATGCTGAAAAGAACGTCCAAGATCCAATCCAGATTGCTCAACCATAGGTCGCTGGCGATGGTGATCAACAGCAACTGATCGATTAAGGCCAAAATAATCATTGACATGGATTCCCTGAAAATGTTCTGCGGAAATTTCTATGAAATTACCACCCCCAATAAGCCGCAATAACTGCAATTGATCTAATCTATCTAGCCCTTCCCTCCACCTTACCTCAAGCACATGATTCTCATCTAAATTTTCATCCATTTCCTCGACTATATCATCCACATATTCATCCCTTGGAACATTATCTTCATGGTCCTCCATAGCTGTATCAGATAATGATATAGGAGCAGCACCTTCTTCTCCTCCATCCTCCTCATCACCATCATCATCTTGATTAACCTCTTCGACATTATCCTCACCATCGTCACCCCTATCACCTTCTTCATCTTCTGCAGCAGTACCATCATATTCCTTGTGCCCAACTAGGAAAGTCATTTCAATGGCATCTGAACCATGCATAATGGCAGCTTCTTCAACTGCATGCATGAACAATCCATGTTCCACTACAGGGTGAGCCTCTACATTTCTATCCATTGCTGTAGCCACATCATGTTCCATGCCCCCATTCTGATTTTCTTCTTGACCCCTTGTTGTCTCAGATGTAACCTCTGTACTATGCCCTTCATTTTGTGCTAAAAAAGTCATCTGCTGCTCAACCCTCTCTGTATTTTGACCACACCCTCGTTGGGATTCTTCACCATTATAAGGCAAGCTCGTCTGATCTTGTGTCCTTTCAACCGCAGCTAGAGACTTTTGTTTATTGCTACCTTCAGTCTTACAAACTTGTTGTCCAGAGTTAGCAGCTCTTGTTAAAACCTCCAAAGACTTCAATATAAGATTTACAAGTTTAGGGACTTCTGGATGATCCAAGTCAATCACCTGAAGTGTACTTGTTAGAGCTTGAACCATCCCAGCATCAATCATTGTTTTTGCCATATCAGGAAAGTATCCTGGTGCTGTCATGTTTCCAGGTAAATGTTTTAAAAGAAGTGAAGTCACTAGATCAACAAAAGAAAGCAGCTTCCTGTTAGGAAGCCGCACATGATTTAAATTTATTTTTTCAGAATTTGCACCTGCTGACAGTGCCCGCACAATCTCACCAACTACTCGTTTTCTCCCTTCCCTGGATCTACAACATAGAACAACCAGAAACCAAGAAGCTTTTTCAGACAACTTTTCTCGCCACTGATAATCATTTTCTTTCAATGTATCAAGATTGCATGGGAGAAGCACATGCAACACATGAAACAAAAGCCCATTATGCCCTATGAGGTCTGTTTCTGGGCGGTAAGGCCCACATCGCAGGCGACTCTCTGAATCATATTGCAGAACAACACCTGCTGCATGTATATACATAAGAAGAATATCACTCATCAACTTCAAAACAAATGTCATTTTTGCCAGCTCTGTAGAACTTTCAGAAACACCATCACCTGTTGGTTTCATTATCTCATCAACCTTTGATTTCCCTTTATCCTTGGAAGCACCTTCATCAACCTCCATACATACTGTAGGACCTGTACATGTTTCATGCCAACTTACAAGTGGATGGTGAAGGAGGATTTCCAGTAGATGGTATATCACTTGTGTAAAGCTACAAGGAACCTTCTTATGCCCTTTTGTATATTTAACCGAACCATCATGCATCCTCCCTAATTCCTCATGAACTTGCACATAATCAACAGGTGGTATACCATTCTCAACCTGTTCAATTGCTTCGGTTTTGTTTCTATCCTTTGCATTTTCTTTCTCTCTCCCCTTGTCCTTGTCTCTTTCTTTCTCCTTTAAAATGATATTGAGACTGCCCCCAATGGATTCTAACTGACAAACTGAGGTTGCAGCACGTATGAAAATTGAAGGATCTCTGGAAATAACTGGAGCCATAGATGTCAAGAATTGCCGAGGAGTGACAGAACCATCATGCTGATTTATAAGGCTCATTAGACTCTGCTGTATCTCCACCTGCATGGCAACTTGAAGAGTTTGAGGATCCTCAAGCAGGTGATGTATGATGGCCGCCAACACATTGTCAAAACCTGGGAATAAACAACCTCTAGGAAGACTCAAAAGGTTAATCAAGATTCCCCTTTCAAGAAACTGAATTGCTATAAGATGCGACTTTGTTAGCCCAACACATAACTGAAGGACTGCCTGCATTGTAGTTGCAGGAACATGGTGTTGTATGAAATTACAAGCAATATCAAATGCCTTCTGATGCTCCTCAATAGTCATGAAACCCAGTGTATTTTCTACAATCCCTGCAAATGGATTCTTATCCTGTTTACAAGTATCTAAATTCATGATTTTATCTTCCTTTGCAGAGACAGTAGTAGACGAAGTCGCATCTTCAGAAGCATTGACACGAGAATTTGCACCAGTTCCTGCTGCATCTGGACCATCTGGTGAAATTAGAGGATTGCACTGCAACATGTGATCCAGTACTAGTAATAAAGCAGTCACCCACTTGGGAACTAAAATAATTCCACCTGCAGTATTTGTAGTATTGAAGTTCATCAAAATATCTAATGTAATGCTGACAATACCATTGTCTGCAGCTATTTTCTTTTCACTGCCATCCTCTGCCAGAACTAAAGCCAAAATATGAGAAATTGTACTTATGGGACCACTCTCTATTTCAGGACTATCCAGTTTAAAGAGCTTTAGCTTCTGAATAAGATATGAAAGTACTCTGAGACAGTCTTGACCTCTATTTTGGTTACACAAAGTTACAATCAAATCAGTCAAGGGGAATGCTAGTAAATCTGTACTTTGTAACAGTTTCATAGAAGTAGCTAGTATGAACTCAACTGGGGGAGCTTCAGGAACTATAACTTCACTTTGTGCCTCTGTCTCACTGGTATCATCCTGGGGGGACTCCACAGAACTATCCAATGATAAAGCAACAGCTCGTGCAAGATCATCACTTTCTTGCCCAGGCACCTCAGGATGACTGAACAACCACTCCATGGCCATTTCAACACTGTTTGATTCCACATGCCTTAAGACTTCCTGTGCTCTTTCCCTTGAGAAGCCCATTTCTACAATCAAAGAGATTGCAGACTCATCAGGAGGAGGAGCCATAAAACGTTGATTTGCACTTACAGGACCTCCATTCCTGCTTTTCACATCACCTATGCCAGAATATATATGATTGATGATAGTTATCACAGATGTAATCAAAGTCGTGCTACAATAAGGGAACAATGAGTGGTTCCATAAATGAAGAACAGCATCTAGCACCTGAGCTTGTAACATATGGACAAAGGCCTCAGGGTCCCTTGGAGCAGAGCAAGATCCACCAGGAACAGTTTCAGCTAATAGTTGCAATACAGAGGATCGTGATAGAAGCATAGAAGAATTGACCAGGTGTTCCAAAAATCTGCAATAACTCTGTAAGGTCTCTAGCAACCATGAGCTATGCTCTAACTTGTCATACTCACGCTGCTTCACATGTTCAGTTTCCATAATCAACAGTGAGACTTGTGGAAGTGTCCCCAGCAGCTCACTTGTTGCCTTAAATGAAATGAGAAGCTCCTTAATAGTACCATATGCATGAAAATTAGTAACCATCGCTGTATTGCATACATGCCTTCTCTTATCATAAATAATTGCTGCCATGCCATCCACAACCTTTCCTAGGTACCGGCACTTTGCAGAGAGTGATGACTCCAGCCCTGATACATTAGAGTGCCCATTAAAGCTAAGACTGCCATGATAAACTTTGGCAAGGGCAGCTGCCAAGCATTTTGCTGTTATACTGAACATTCCAATGTCAATTCGTCGACGATTGGGAGCAATTAATCCTTTCGCAAGAGTGGTTAAAAATGAATGCAAAGAACATGCAAATCTGTTTAATATTTCATAGTCAAGGTCAGGAAAATGCTGTTTAGTCTCACAAATTTGGAATGTTTTTCCCGAACTTTTAGGACTTCCTATGTCAATCGGTGAAACCTCTGCATCTCGCTCAATATTAACAAGATGCCTTCTTCTTCTCCCCTCTTCTTCATAGTTCCTTGGACTGCAATATTGTAATGGTTCTCCTGGATGTATATTCAAAAGGTGTTCAGGTCCAACACCAGAGTGAGATGTCAGTCCATTCCTTATAGACACGTGATTTACATTTCTAGCCAAAACTGTGTTTGTATCATTATTGCTCTCCCTACATTGAATATTTGATGTTGTATACAGGCCTCTAGTATCTCCACCTTCAACCTCTTTCTCAGGATCCACCTTTGCATCACTTATGAGGGAAAGCTGCCAAAGTACTTCTTTGTAAATCTGCCCAACATCATTTATTATCTCTCCATTTGCAGATCCCAAATCAGGCATCATTGTTGTAGTATTTTTTAAAAGGAAAGTTGATAAAGACAGAATACTTTCAAGGACTGACATGCATCTTAATATATTCAGTCGGTTTAATCCTTCAACATTTGACAGCTTAGTTCCAGCCACAGATTCCAACAAGACAATTGCCATCTTGAGCTTTTCTTTAAGATAAGAACAAACAGTGCTTGTAAGTGCTGAAGAGTGCTGAGGAGAGAAGTTTTTAAAAGCAACAGAGATATTCTGACCAATTGAAAATGACAAAGGAAAAAGAGGCAAACTACACAAATGCAAAATAGCCTCAATGCCCATTTTCTCAATAAATACCTTGCAAATATCTGAATTTTGAAGCACATTTTCTAAGAGTTGTGCAGCATTACTAATACATTCTGGAAGAAATACGTCGATATTTGAAGATGAATTTTCAACAGTCACTTCAACTGCCTGCTCAGAAGTCTCTTGTGTTGATGAACCTCCTTCACCAACTGAAGTAGCTGTTCTCTCTTCCAAATCAATCTCCATAGGAACAAGAGCAAAAGAACCACCAGACTCTAGAAAGAATGCAGATGCTTCAGTACTACATCCCATCTTTGAAATGATGTTTAAAATTTCAATCAACATGTCCACACCAGGCACTTGCAGAGAAGCAGCATGCCGCAACAGAGCAACTATGCCAGAAGAGATAGAACCAGGAATATCACCTTTCAGAGCCTGTAAATAGGATCTAGAGGTGAAAATATTTACAAAGCATTGTAAAGCATTTCGATCTTTGATGGCCTCAATACCAAGGTCATTAAGGCACAGAGAATCCAAACACTGTGGAATGCAAGTAACTGCTTCAGCAGAAGAAAGCACTCCAGCTATGATAGAATCTAGAAAAGCATTAGGAAGACCAGCAGCATTCAGAACAGAAAAGCAAGTAGGGTCTTTGTGAATAAGATTACTCATCAGTGTTGATGCGAGTGAAAAAATCCCACCACCGAAGTCTCTTGCTCTTCTGAATATTGTACACAAACAAAATGGCAATGTGCTCTCGTGTGATCCATAAAAATGAGCTGTACTGCCAGGTGCAGATATTCCAAGAGATATAACCCGAAGCAAAGCTTTCATCAGCAGCCTTCTTTGATAAGAAACCAAAGGATGAGAATGAACTTTCTCTATGTGACCAGCACTATTTATAGAGGAATTTTCCTTGCCATATAATTTCAATTCTTCTTCAGGTTTCCTTGGGACCTCCTCTACAAAAGAAACTTCCAATTTCACCCGTGCTATTGCATCATCTAAACCTCCCAAATCTCTGAACAATGTAGCAGCAGAACTATTATAGTCCATGAAAGCCTCAAGAATATGAACAGCAGTACTTGCCAAATGTATACGCTGTGGGTCCAACTCATTTAGGAAAGGCAACAAAGTAGGTACAAAACCAGCTTCCCATAGTGCAGAACATCCTGCAGATGATGAAACTATGACTGTGACAAGAGAGAGCAGGGCCTGAACTAAAGCGGTTGAACTGTTGGCTGTTCCACTGGTAATAGAACCAACTTCTTTCTGCATAAGGCTCGTTAAGGTATCATGATATCTTCCTGACATAATAGCATTTAAAACTGTCATCCGGTGAGATTGTTCCTGGTACAGAGCAGTCAAGGCTTGGATTGCTAAAATACGAATGTCTTCTGGGACTATATCTTCATAGGACAATAAAGTCACAAGCTCACTCACAAACTCAGGTTCATTAACAAAGAAAGCAGCCAAGTCATCACCATCACTACTTGATTGTGCAAGCACTATAAATGCATAAAGACGAACAGAAACAAACTGTCGGCGAGTGACTAGGCATGGAAAGGCCCTTGCATAACGTACCCTTGTGAACAAAGAAAATCGTAGGGCAGGGGGCACATTGTATCGATGTACTAGATGTTTTAGAAGTTGAAGATCACTTTCAGAATGTGAAATCACGTCAGGAAGATGAATGACTTGTAATCCTGCTGTTTGCAGCTCATCATTTCCTATATCTTCCTTTGGAATACATTCATTTATATAAAATTCAAAGTGAAGATTGCACCCTACCTCATATGCAACTGGGTCACAGAAATTCTCAAGGGAGCAATCTATCAATCCAAGACCTTCTTCTTTAGTACCCCACCCTTGCAATAAGGCAAATAGCTTTGCATTGATAGAAGCATCTCGGGGTGAGCATTTTTCCATAGGCTTCTTTAGAAATGCAGCCAAAGTTCGTAAACTGGCTACAATTACATCTGCATCCGTAGAAGCGAGCAAAGAAGAAATATGTTGCTGCATTAAAAGCATACCAAATAGATATAAATTCAATCATGAACAAGTTTCTGCTGCTTTGGCAAAAACAACCTGAAAATCACTAATTATAATTATAAAATATCTTCATAGCATTGCTTGCAAGACAAAAGAGAACTTTCTTAACTATAAGGTGAGATAATTTTTTAAAGCTATTTACAGTGAAATCATCTTGCTCTGTCATAGAGGCCCGAGGGAAGAATAGGGAAAATAGTATCTTTCCAGTTATACGAAGAAAATAACAAGGGCATATCCTATCAGATATGTTAGATATAATGTCATAATTAGGACTTCGCCATACTTTTTGGTCATATAGTTAAGTCATAATAAATTACGTCGGTAGAGTCCATTTAAAAAAGTGATGTAATCATGACTTAATCAAGATTGAATTACTACATGACTAGGTATTCGAGTGTTACATAACACACTCCCTTCTACCCTACTGTGTATCGAGAGATTGCATCACTCAATAGTTTCATATATTCTTCATGTATTTTTGTCTTTGTGTCTGCCTGTGAATCTTTGATATGGTATCAATGCCATGGTGAGGAGGAGCCGAGGGGAGAGAGGGTGAAGGGCCTAAGGACTGCAACAGATCAAAGATGGAACAAGGAAATGCAAATACACAAGTGAAACAGAAAGAAATACAAGCTAACTACACAATAAGACAAGTGCACTCGGGCCATCACAGAATCAATATTTTTATTTCATTTTTTAATGGTGAATAAATTTACAAGGTCAAAAGTTACATAAAAGTGTAAAGAATTATGGAGTCGTGGACAGAGAATCTGAGTTGCAGAAAATAGCATATGATTGTTTGCAAAGGAGGATGTGTTACGTCAAGCATTATTAAAGGAGATAATAGCGCTCAAAAACATTGTTACAAGAGATATTAGTGCCTATGCAGTTACAGTAGATATACAAGCCAGAAATCCTAGTGCTCATGACATTGCAAGGGCAAACAAGCTTCTAGCCAAATTTGGTAGAATCAAGGATCATGTATAGCAGCATATTACTAGCTTGCATAAAGCCAATATATACCTACAGCAAGGCATAGTTACAAGCCTACCTGGACAATATAACAAGAAAGGTAACATATAACATAGATTCAATGTGTTACAGCTCGCAATCTAGGCATGAAAACAGGAGTCTGCATTCTAAATCCATCAAAGGAGTCTAAATTCTGAATTCGTCACAAAAAGGTACACTTGCGGACTGAATTGGTCATAGAAGGGCATGAAGAAATATGAAGGATCCAGGTTGTTTAGGGCACAATCGAGTCATGGAGCCCTGTGAGAGGATAAACTGAAGGTCACAGGATTACAAAGAGAAGCTCACAGCATAGCAAAGCCTAAGCAGACACATACCAATGGTTGAATTTGAGGTTTGACATAGGGCCAAATTTGACAAAGGGTCAATGTATGGCCATGTGAAACAAAGAATAGAAGAGTCGATGCATGCATGTTTACTAGGTGTTGGGCATGGAATCCCCCCAAGGCATGTTTTGGGGCTTAAAACCCAAGTTTTGACCAAGTCTTTTGTAAAAGCTCCGCGAATTATGGGCGCGGAGCGTGAAATTATAAAAGAGTCACAGGGTTGTCCGCCCTCGGTTTTGTAATGTAATGTCGGCTTGATAGACCTAACCATGGTCTGCGGACCATGGGATTGTATAAATAGAGCGAGGCTCTAAGTGTAGAGATGGCATAACTAATAGAATGGAAACATGAGAAGTCTAAGAGACTGAGTCGGGTGTAAAGTGTGTCTTTGGGTTGTAGAGTAGGAAAAGGCTCTGCAGCTGAGTGCGCGGACCCCTGTAGCTGAGTACGCAGGGCAAGTCGAGTCCGTAATCAGTGGAAGAATTAATAAAGAGAAGTTTACCATATTACTATGTATCTTTCCCTGTTTTAATCTATGATTGGGTTTAAATTGCAAGTGTACTATTTATTTGTTGCACGAACTCTTATGAATGTGTTGTATAAATAAATATAGCATAAGACATCCACTTACGCGAAAACAATTGACTAAGCATAAGAAGATAAGTAAGATTTCACGCGCGACTTAGGGGAATAGCGCACCGCGCTGCTCCAACAGCGTGGAAGACCCACAGCCCCTGGTTACGGCTGCGCAAAGGCAAGTATATCAAGGCACGAAGGCTTGGGAAGTGCGCGAAGCGACCAGTGTGCAGGGACGAACAGTTGGACCAGTCGAACCTCTCAGACATCTCAAGGGTGCGGAAACCTGGTTCCAGCACCCCCCCCCATACTACTTCGAGTGAAGCCTCAGTCCGTGCTCCCCGGATTGTTGCCGAAAGGGCCAGCAATACAAGGATTTGTTTGGCTAATTAACTCCGAACCTGGGTCAGGCCCCAACAAGCCAACAAATGGTTCCGTCGCCGGGACCGGGATCTGCATAGAGATGTCTGATGTCGTATCACTGGAATCCGACAAAGAAAGGAATTGAAGATTGGTTGGATAGGAAGATTCACGAGTTCGCGACACAGGAAAACAGGAATCCGCGACTATTAAAGGAAAAGTGGTTAGACAGCTACTTATATACAGAGATCCACGAAATTTTCTTCGCATCTTTCCCTACTAAGCTATACGAGTGGATCGCGAAGCTAGCATACAGCCAAGGAAGGTGTAAACTCGACAGACCTATTGTGTGGACTCCAGAATTGGTGCGCAGATTGGAAGCATCAGAGGATAAGATCACGCGCGTTGTTGATCACTGGCTTAATCAAATCATAGGAGGATTCATCACCGAGTTCGCGGTAGATACTTCAGTCAACTATAGCGAGGCAGAACGACGCTTCCTCAAAGGGCCGCGAAGTAAGTACATTAAATCTTTGAACACTTGGATTAAAATGCTACTGTGTGAAAAACAGGTTATGCGAATAAATTGATGTTTGGGGCTACACGAAGTGGGAGAATCTACAGAAACGAAGGTAGTACAGAACTAGAAACTAGCCCCTTGATTTCACCTCCGCGAGCAGGTGAAGAAGAGCTCACGCAGGTCTCACCAAGAAGTGCGATCAATCTGATAAGGCGGAGAATTCCACGCATACCACCCCCACCCACACCACCGCCAGTTTCACCGTCTTCACCCACATCTTCGCCCATACCACCTCCACCACCACCGCGAAGCATTATGGTGAGCGCGATAAAGTTGCCAGTGTTCAAGGGAGTAGGGAAAGAATATCTGAACCAACTTTGGTTCGTGATAAAAGTTGTATGGAAAGCACAAGCAGTGACGAATGACAATATAAAGAAGGCAACGTTGGTCAACGCTCTGCAGGATCGCGTGCTGACCTGGTACATTAAGCATTCCAAGGATAATCCGAATGCAGGGATCACAGATATCCAAGCTGCGCTGAACAAAGAATTTAGCAGGCCAAAGTTAGAGGTGTAGTCGATCATTGGGTTTAAGGAAATCACAATGCTTGCCAGGCGAGACCCCTTAAGAGTTGGATCAGAGACTAAAGTGTACAATTCGCGAAGCTAACATGACGTTGATAGATGGACAACACCGCGAATGGTTTGTAGCATCGTTAACACCGCATCTAAGGAACGCGCTATCACAACAGAGGCTAACAACTCAGGCCGAGGCTTTGGAGGTCGCGATGAGATTGCACGAAACTCCAATACAAGATCCCAACCAAGGAGCTCAACAGATTCATGCGCAGATGAAAAACTTGTGGCTTGAGATGCAGAGTTTGAAACAAGACGAGACAACCCGCCCAGAAGTGCGCAATGAGGTATGGCGCGTAAAGTGCAAGGGCCAGGGACATGACAAGGACCATTGCCCGGTGTTCGCGAATTACTTTACGAAAGGAGGGCCAATGCCATTGAAACTGGAGACACAAGTAGGACCAAGCGCAGCGCCTGCACTATGGTGCGCGATTTGTAAGATAGGAGGAAAGCATGCTATGGATAACTGCCATTTATTGTAGAAGTATACGCAGACTTCACAGCAGTTGTTTAGTAATTTTTGTAGATCAGTAGGCCATGATGAGCGCACCTATAGAAGTTATGAGCTGATGATGGATCGAACTCCTACCTACAAAGTTTAGGCCGAAATGCGGCCCCTTGACTAGAACACAAGGATGGTGCGAACCGGATTTCAAGGGCGCGGACAAGGCCGAGGTGGAGCAGGACCGGGAAGAGGTCACGAACAACTGATATGTTACAATTGCGGAGGGCCAGGACATTATGCCCGTGATTGTACAAATCTAATGTGGCCCTCATGTTTGTATTGTACATTGTTTGATCACGAAACAGAGGATTGTCCCACGCTAATAGCAAGGTTGCGCGATCAAGGAGCACTCCAACCTCCACCGACTCAAAACCTGCAAATGATGAGGTCAGAGTCGTGCGAGGAAGACCCTAATGTGAATATTGTGCTCCGAAGTGGAATTACGACAGGGGATGACAAAGTATGCAAAGCATTGAACAAGGTCCATAATGCGAAACGCACTGACTGGGACCTACGCGTACCAGCAGTTCTATGGGCTTATAGGACCGCGTGCAAGAACCTGACAGCGCAAGCATCGCCAAGGCTGGAGTATGAAGCGAACACTGGAAGCCCTATAGTACATGAAATGTCGATTCCATGCATCACAGCACCAGTAGATATGACGGTTCGCAAAACCTTGAAAGAAGAAATCCAACAGGGAAATTTTAGGCTCCAAGAACTTGAGAAAGAAAGGGTGCGATTAAGGAGAAAAAGCGCTATGGTAGAAGCGGATGTCAAGAAGTTGGAGGACGAGATAAAGGAAGATTTTCTCGATAAGAAGACCAGGGTGATAAGACAGGGTGCGCACAATCACGTTGACAAGTTTGAGGACTATTGCCACGAATTGATCAGTCTGATGCCTTAGCTTGGACCGCATATTACTAAGAGAATCAACCAGGGTGACGCGCTACAAATGATAAAGTGCGTGATGCCGCCAGAAATAATAAAATGTGGGTAGTTTCTAGGAAAAGTGATGGATGACCGGATGACACCCTATATAGGTGGCGCGGCCACCTGACTAACCGAGGGAAATACAGTCTTAGCGCTCCAGGCAGTTGAAAGGAGGCGTGGGACTATAAACTACTCTGCCCAGAAGATGTGCGATGTTAGAGTTGCACGCAGAAGCAGGGAGTCACAAGGTCCGCAACCGCGCCAAGGGGCATGCGATGCCGCGCGGGTTGGCCAAAAAGTGACCGTTGAAGTCATTATTCACGATGGGATGCTCGACTTGAGGCCAAATGGAGCGGGCGACAAGCATTTAAGACGCCATTTATGGGCAAGATTTGGCAAAATCTGCCGCTAAGGGAGCATTAATGAACCGGATTTGGGGGGAACGGTCAAATTCAAATTCAAAAGGCGCTATAAATTACAAAGGGTTGCTCAGCAAACAACACTTGGTCATTTGCGAATTGAGCAGTTGTATACCCCAACCTGAGCCTGAGCAGAGACCTGTTTGACCTATGCAGAGCATTCATTGAGCCCCTGAATACGTGAACGATAGATTTCTGGTCAGACATGATGGCAACATCTGAGGAAGTTATGGATATCACAAAGATGATTGCCGAAGAGGCCGCGTAAGCCCTGACTGTGGGGGATGCCCCTGAAGGCGCCGAGATTGTGGCAGAAATCCCAAAATCACCATGCACGCCAAGACCAAAGAAGGACAAACAGGCGATGGTTCCCGTACGAGTGTCCCAGCGAAACCCGTTGCGCACCACGCTGACGATGGAAGAAAAGGGGAAAGTCGTTAACATAGAAACCGACGAGGAGGAGGAAGCCCTAGAAGACCTGATCATCGAAGAAGACGACGACGAAGGCATGGAGGAGGAAACTGAGCCTGTGCATCCTCCAACAAAGCTACCAGCCTATATCCCCCCGCCGAAGGGGAAGGCTAAAGTGCCCAAGCAGAGCAAGAGCTCTCTCCAAACCCCACTCCTCCCAGATAACATCATTTTTTAGGGCACGCACCTGGGACGGGTGCCTAGTTTAAAATTTGAAGATTGGGTCCTCGCTAACCACGAGAAGTTCCCTCACCTAGAGACCGCGCAGCTTATGAAGCCTAAGCAAAACACCGCGGCAGGGGTTACTGAATTAGACTCGCGAAAGTGGTTGCGCAGAGTGGAAAAAGCATGGCTGCTAAACTTGCTTTGGGAGCCGCATTTCCACCGCGCCCCAATAACAACTTTCGTCATGAGGCAGCTGCTCTGTCTGGTGCATGGTGGGTGTTTGTGGCTGGAGGAGCCCATCCCCATCACAGAGCATTTGATTCACCACATCATCCGGCTGCCATGCAAAGGAGAGGACCCTGCGATATATCGGAGGGGAAAAGCAGTAACTTGGCCATCGCGGAGGCCATGAAGAAAAAGTATAAACTCGGAAAGAAAAAGAGGGGCTACACCATATCCAGCATCAATGACAAAGCAATAAGAGTGGCGACCCAAATTCTGGGAGGAAAGGTTATATGCAAGTGTCGCGCGGACGAGGTACCTACGCTGGTGGTAGCACTTGCTGAGTAGTGCGCGGAGGGGGTCCAGTTTAACTGGTCCGAGTTCCTCTGCGAGGAATTCTTGGAGAATTGTCGCAAAGCTCAGGAACAAGGCAAAACGTTCCACTATGCATGGCTTCTACTGTCCATAGTACTCGTGGCAGGGGAATTATGGGAAGACAGTGAATTCTCCACAATTGACAGGGATCTGCCAGAGGCCATAAAGTACGCTTTGCTCTCGGCCACAAAGGATGCAAACAAGATCCGCGACAGTAAGATATTTTGGGTGTTCATGGAGATGAAACTCAGAATGGGGATCAACCACAAGTCGCGGTTATCACCCACTGTCTACAACAACCTGCAAAGTTTGCAGAGTTTAAGACGGACCTCCATAGCATATACATCAGAGCGCGCAAGGACCCGGCTAAGCAATGGCGAGAGCCACCCTTTGTAGCCACGGACGATGTAATCTTTAATGTACTGGAGACATGGTCATCGGAATGGTGCACTCCAGACATCGCGGCAATGGAGAAGTCTGCGGCACAAAGGAAGAAAGAGGAGGCCAAATTGCACATGGCACAGTTGGCCGAAAAGAGAAGGAAGGAGGGAGCAGTAGCAAAAGCGCAGGAGGAGCGGGACGCTGCACAAACAACAGCTGAACAGAAAAAGGCAGCCGCAAAGGTGCGCGAGGGCCAAAAGTCGCCTTCGCATGGGCAAGAAGCGAAAGAAGAGGAGGGAGGCGTAGACCCACAAACCGCATCAACACAGTTGAAGCGCTAACACCCGACCGAGCGAACAGGACCGCGCAAGAAGGTCAAGGCATCGAAGTTGTCCATTGACCCGATCACCCTTACCAAGGGTGATCTGCATGACATCGGCGAGACAGTGCGCGATGTCACCTCCGAGGCCCTCCAAAATTTTATGCAGGACAGCCAGATTGTGTTGGGGACCCTCAGAGCGCAACTGCAGGAGTTGCAAGTGCGCACTCCTCAGGCTGGTACCTTTTCGACTAGCCTCGCAATAGGGACAACTGCAGCAGAGCAGATGTTGTGCGCTCAGGTGACAAATACCATAGTGTTGCCGGAAGGGGCACTGGTGACAACAAATGAAGCCGAAAGGCCTACGATTAGCGCAATGAAGGGTATCGGAATCAACATGGCTGCACTCCCGCGAGAAACATTATACGTTCTGCAGGATGGGATTACTACAGAACTGCGAACTAGGGAGAGCCGCGCGCTGCAAGTCCTAAGTGAGCAGAAAATCAACATGGAACAATTGAGCTTGCAGCACAACGAAGTGGTGTCACAGAATCGGTAGCTGCTACAGGTACTGGACGAAGCTTGTCAAAGCGTCCCTAAGCTAGCCATCCCAGTAGACACACCAGCAGAGGCGTGCATCCACAGGCTAGCAGCAGGGGTGCACGAGGCACAGGAGGAAATGACAAAGGTTCAGCTGGAGCTGAACCTTCAGATCGCAAAGCTGCGGTTGAAGGCGCAGCCATCCACCCCTACGAAAGTAAGAGAACAGCGCGCTAGCGCTATTACAACGGGACTGGACGAGATCGACAGTGCAGTGCGAGACTGCACCAGAATGTTGGAAGAGTCCTTTGAGGTCCTCACGAATCTGCAGGAGGACCCCAACATCCAGCGCTTAGTGACAGAGGCGCGATAACTCCAGCAGCAGTATGACAGCGTGAAAGGAACTGTGCAGATGGTGGCCCTCAATCAGAGGCTCACGCGGATGCAATAGGTCAAAGCACTGAAAGAACAGGTGGATGCGGCATGGCACAAGGAAGTAGTCTTGAAGGCGTGCGTTCAGCCTTGGATCGACGAGGCCTTCACCATCACAGCAGTAATTGAAGGCAAGCTCACACAGATGCAAGGAACATAGGCACATATGCAAGGGAGCAGTTCCATCACCACAGTCTCGGAACAATGCGTATAGGAGATCCAATAGGCAGCCGCTCAGTGCGTTGCCAACCTTGACACAGTTCGAACAAAGTTGGAGAGACTCCGTGCAAAGATCTCCATGCCGACAGAATGACTCGAGGACAAGTCACAATGTTTGTGTTGGGGGCCTGTTGGGCATGGAATCCCCCTAAGGCATGTTTTGGGGCTTAAAGTCCAAGTTTTGACCAAGTCTTTTGTAAAAGCTCCGCGTATTATGGGCGCGGAGCGCGAAGTTATAATAGAGTCACAGGGTTGTCCGCCCTCAGTTTTGTAATGTAATGTCGGCTTGATAGACCTACCCATGGTCCACGGACCATGGGATTGTATATATAAAGCGAGGCTCTAAGTGTAGAGATGGCATAACTAATAGAATGGAAGAATGAGAAGTCTAAGAGACTGAGTTGAGGTGTAAAGTGTGTCTTTGGGTTGTAGAGTAGGAGAAAGCTCTGCAGCTGAGTGCGCAGAGGCCTAGTAGTCCGCAGTTGAATGCACAGACCCCTGCAGCTGAGTGCGCAGGGCAGGTCGAATCTGTAATCAGTGGAAGAATTAATAAAGAGAAATTTACCATATTACTGTGTATCTTTCCCTGTTTTAATGTATGATTGGGTTTAAATTGCAAGTGTATTGTTTATTTGTTGCGCGAACTCTTATGAATGTGTTGTATAAATAAATATAACGTAAGACATCCATTTACGCGAAGACAATTGACTAAGCATAAGAAGATAAGTAAGATTTCAAGCGCAACTTAGGGGAATAGCGCAGAGTGCTACTCCAGCAGCGAGGAAGACCCACATCCCCTGGTTAGGGCTGAGCGAAGGCAAGTATATCAGGGCGCGAAGGCATGGGAAGTGCACGAAGCGACCTGCGCACAGGGACGAATAGTTGGACTAGTCGAACCTCTTAGACATCTCAAGGGTGCGGAAACCTGGTTCCAGCACCCCCCTATACTACTTCAGATGAGACCTCAGTCTGCGCTCCGCGGATTGTCGCTGAAAGGGCTAGTAGTACAGAGATTTGTTTGGCTAATTAACTCCAAACCTGGGTTAAGGCCCAACAAGCCAACACTAGGTGCAAAGGAAAAAGGGTCAACTAGGGTTGACGTAACCACCAGCCAAAGTAAACACAACTGTAAGGGTGACGTGCAACTCTAATTCTGAATTTAATAATTTTAATTTTGAAGAAGATGAATTTTTTAAGAACGTTTTAAATATCTTGTTCTGAAAACATAATCATGTTAAAGATTTTGTTTATGAATAGTAAGTTTGCATTCTGAGTTCAGGAATATAAAAATTAAAGAATTTCAAGTATATTTTTATCTCCAAAGAAGTGTACTGCAGTTTTTTATACGAATTTACTGTCATTGCAGTAGTAGGATTGTAAGTGGCCTTGTAGGAGTAACAGTACAACAGTAGGGTTGTCAAATGCTTAGTTATAACAGCGAGAGAGGTAACTTCTATTCAAATTTGTTTACAAATAAAAAAATGGTCAGTCTGTCCCATATCGTGTTGGATGGACATCAGAAATTTAATGGAAAAACTTCAATACTTGGAAACAAAGAATGATGGTGATCTTCGAGTACAGATGTTTGGACTGAATACTATTGATAAAGGAATTGCAACCTGAATCAAATGAAGGGCTCAAGCCGAGTACAATGACAAGAACAGGGAACCTATGATCCTGATCAAGCTCTCTGTGACTGATGAGATGCTACCTTAAGTTAAAGGCAAAGATGATGCTTCTAGAATGTGGAGAAGTTTGAGGAATGTGCGTGAAAAAAATCAAACAAAGGTAGGGCACCTTCCTTAAAGAATACATTTTTTCAGTGTTCCACGAGGGCGCGTCCCCCAGGGTCGGGTGCGCGCACCCCTCGCACCCGGGACGAGGAGTCTCTTGGGGGTGCGTTTCCCCATGCACCCTTTTTGGGGAGTCTTGGGGAGACGCAAGGGGGTGCGTTTCCCCAGTGGGAGTCTAGACTCCCCAAGACTCCCCAAAAGGGTGCTTCTGGGTGTCCCCCTTCAGTGTGGGAGTCTAGACTCCCCAAAAAGGGTGCGCCTGGGCATCCCCCTTTAAATTTGTCTAATAAGACTTAAAAATTCAAAATTCATTAATTCAAAATCAAAACCATATAAATTTTTATTTTTAACTAAAAATTAAAACAAATAACTAAAAACTTAAAAGTCTAAAAAAAATTCAAAATTAAACTAACATAACTAAACTTAAAAGCCAACCTAAGAAGTCATGAAAGGCAAAACTTAAAGTTAAAAGCTCATTTCATTTCAACCCAAAGTAGAGGACCAATCATTGAGATTGAGTCCTTGATGTTGATTTATCATTTTATTTTCAGTGCTCACTATCCATTTTTCATTTTTGAGTTGCGACACTAGATATTGATGACTTGACTCTTCACTCTTAACTATTTTTGAGTTTGAACTTTGAAACTTTGAGTTATATAAATTTAGTGTTCAAACTTTGAAAATATAGTACATACTAGTATGTTTTTCTTTTAATTTAGATTCTAGAATGATGAATGATGAGTTTAGTTTTTAAACCAATGTAGATTGTAGAATGATGAACCATTGAATGATGAATGATATCGATCAATGTATTTGAATATTTTATTATTGATTTTTATTTTTGTTTTTCGAACCTCATGGTATGTATGAATAATAATTAATTCAATAATGAGACTTGTCACTTGAGTATGTCATATGAGTGATGTATGTATCAAAATGAATGATGAGGATGGATCAATGATTCAAATTTCAATTGTCTATTTAATATTTTTATGCTTTCATTATTGAACAGTGAACAATGAATATGAACTTGAATTTTATATATATATACCTCGACGACTCCCTGCACCCCCGAAATTTCCCTAAAATTTGAGGGTACTCCCACACGTCCCTCCTGTGCGTCTCCCCGCACCCGCGTCTCCCCGCACCAGAGTCTTGGTGGAACATTGCATTTTTTTCAATAAAATAGGAGGATCATGGTTCTCTTCAAGACCATTTATTAAAAATCAAGGATATCAGAGATCAACTGAAATCAATAGATAGAAAGATGGATGAAAAGGATCTAGTGATTATCACTTTGAAGAGTCTACACTGTATAGTCATCCTACAGAGAATTTGTTATCACCTTGAACATTACTTCTAAAGATATAGATCTAACCTTTAAGCAGTTGAGCAACAAACTTTCGCAGAGGGATACGTGGAAAAATTAATTTGATAGCAAATGAGAAAATAGATAATTGAAAGTGGCCCTAGCAACAAAGTTCAAGGAAAAGGCAAGCCTTACAAGCATATAGGCATGAAGACGGTAACTAGTATCAGATACTCCATAACTTGGAACAGGTATAAGTGCTATAACTGTGGTAGGATAGGGCATAACATGATTCGTCACAGTCAGCAATGGGCACTGTTACCTGCTAAGTTGTACCTAGCAGAAATGAAGACCCCATGGCCCAATGCACAAGGAACCTATCAGATTTTTTATTTTGAAGATCAGAAGTCCAACAGGGCAAATCTTGCCCCTTCTTCTCTCTCTTCTTATATCTTATTCTATGCAAATTCCATACCCCCACGGGGGAATTGTAATAAATGACATTAGCATGATGAACTTATGTAATAGACTTAGACCCTTGGGACATGGTTACTAAGGAAGTCACTCTAGAGTGTTTTTTTCATTTCACTAATTGTTTTTGCTTTTCAACGACAAATAATTAGTCTAGTTTTTTCACTCATAGCCTCCAAAACTGGAGTGCATCTTAATAACTGGGCCTTGAGTGTATTTTTGAGTCTAGGGTCAATGTATATTTTACCATGCTAGGATTTCCCAAAGTCCTACGAAATTACATTAGGTATTTTTAGGATTTTTAAATAAATAAAAAATTCCCACAGAACGGGAATTTTTAATAAATTTCTATGTAATAATTAAAAAGTGGCTCTAGGAAATTTTGTATGGCATGTGAGTACTTAAAATTCATACTCATAGTACCAACATTATCCTGATACCCACTTTGGGGTCCAAAAAATGAATATTTCCCCATGAAAACCCACTTTTACTCATAGAAGTGGAAAAAAGAGAAGAAAAATCAAAAATTAATAAACTGGGGACAGATTAAAAACATATTCCCAATCAAAGAAGGTCACTGCCAATGAACTCAAGTGACAAGCCAAAGAAGGAGTTCAGTGATGAATTGGAGGCCAACTAAGGCCCATGAGTTTGAAGGAGTGATGACTGCCATCTAGACCGAGTTGACTGCCAGTTGAAGGAGCACAAGTTGGGCCAGCTAGATGGCCGAATTCCCACATGTGATGATCATGGATTTGTTGGCTGTTGGAGGCTGATTTGATTTGGATTATGTAGGAGTTAAGTGGGGATTTAACTCCCCCTTAAACTCCTCTCCTACACACCTGTCTACATTGCTGCTATACACTGCCACCTACAGGTCACACACAGCCCCTCTTAAGGCATCTACATGCAAGAACTTGGGACAGCTGTTACAACACAGGCTTATGGTCAAGTATACATGTTCGTTGGCTGTGAGTTTAGTGGGGAGGACTCCCCCCTTCTTTCACACATGGCAACCGTCACCTACAGAGCTGTCACTCAAGGATCCTCACGCTACCAGCAAGAGGAAACTCGCACAGAAGTCTTGGGCCACTTGGAGAATTCATTGGGCGTAGGGATTTGCTCCCATGGACACTTGTAAACACTCTTGTTCTTGGGATTGTCTCGCAATTCTTCTATAAATTATAGCCTTTACTCCTATTGATCTCTAGTGTTGGAAGCTGGAGCTTGGGGAACCTCTGTCAATATTATTTTGTACTTGTTCATATCATTCAATAGACAAAGACTTTGGAGGTCTAATGGTGCAAGATTTGTGTGGTGTGCATTGAGCTTATTGGAGGTAACTTGTATGGGATTTTATTGTTGCATTGAGCTTAGGCACTAGCTAGGGGCATTGCTGTCCAAGGAGAAGGCCATAAGTGTTTATTGCCTCATTGGCTTGTTTATATTCTAAGCTTGATTAGGACATGTATATTCTCAGTTGAATAGGATGTCTAAACTTCTCATTATGTAAGCAGTCACCTATGCTACTAATGTGCAATATTCCTAATGGAAATTTACAATGATAAACATAGCAAACACGCATACATAAAATTACACCACATTAAACACCCAGAAAATGCCAAAATTTGCGTTGAGTTGAGCCATTTTATTAAGATAAATGTTGGGTACAAGATAAGATCAGAATGCATGCACTTGAGCTTGTTCAAGGCAAGCTAACAATGACTAGGTGATGAAATCAGTTGTTCGGACACAAGTGTGGCTGTCCCCAACCAAGCTCTACATTGTCACTTTGAAATCTGCATTGTTGGCTGCAAGAAATGGCTGCTAAGACCTCCTTTGGTGTTCAGAAAATTCCGGGAAATTAACCCCAGGCTCTCCACCAATAACCCACAAAAACCCACAAAGGAATTGGCCGAATGTTGACCTCGGAATTTCGGCCCAATTTCCCCTAGCTCCTCTAATTGTTGTTTGAGTTGGGACCCTTGTTTGACCCCTCAAATCTGCCTAGAAAATTCTGCCAAATTAATCTTGGTCTCTCCTCAATAAACCCAAAAAAACCCAAAGAGGGTTTGGACAGAGTCCAACGTGCCCCAGTGACCCCAATTTGTGCGTGGACCTCTAACGGGCCAACAAAACTAGTTGTAGATGAAATCTACTACAAAATGCTCCAAATTTCTCCTAGAAAATCTCTTTTCCAAATTTTCCCTTATTCCTCCGTAGCCACATCATAAACTCTCCTTGCCCAAGTGATTGCAAAGCAATGCCCAGTGAGCCCCTGCACAGGTCAAGAATTGGAGCAACTCAGCTCTCCCAAACGCCTCACCAACAGAGCTGCAAATTGACAAGAAACTCCAGTCCTCTTTGTGGAAGGATTCTCTGCTAATTAGCTTGCCCAAATTCCCCTTTATGTTGGCCCTCCCAAGAGCCACAATTTCTCTTTTGCGTCCAAGGGAAACTCGCTCTAACTGAAGGAAAGGATTATAAATGTGCCCAATGGAAACTCTGAACTGAGCTCCCCAATTGCCTCACTAGGGAAACACTCGAAGTTCTCCGAAATGAGGGCGGAATTCACGCTTGGGAATTCCTTGTGCTAAACAGCACGGTTGTCTTGGCTAAGCAGCTCAAGAGAACTAATGTTAAATTGTCAAATTATCAAAAGTACCAAATGGAGACCTCCAAGCTCTATTTATAATTATTGGCCCTGTTGACTACTGGAGTAGCACCTGATGATTATGTGAAGACAGCATGCCCAAGGATGATCCAGAGGACACTTGTACCATCAGATGTCATCAATCAACAGAGTTTTTTAACTCTCCTTCTATCTTCTCATCATCTTTCTTCTTTGTACCCAAATTCCACACCCTGCGGGGAATTGTAATAAGTGATGCTAGTATGATGAATTTCTTGAATTTGTAACAGGCCTAGGATGTGGGACTCGATCAGCAAACGAGTACACCTTGCAGTGTTTTTTTAATCCGGTTAATTATCCCTTCTTTTTCAGAGGCGGATAATTCTCTGGATTTTTTCACTCATTTTTACCCCAAAGCCGAGGTGACGGTTTGAAGATTGAGCCCCTGACACATCTTAGTGTCTAGGGTCAATGTATATTACCATACTAGATCACACAAAAAGTTTCGTGGAATTTGGCTAGGTCTAAGTAGGATTTTTTAATAGTTAAAAATTTCCCGCAAAACGGGATTTTTTAATTATTTTTTATGTAAAGGCATAAATAAGTGGCCTTAGGAGATGTCTGGGGCGTATGACCAGTCGAAATTCATCCTCAGAGACCCAGCATTCTCCTAGAGCCTACTTTGGGGGTCAAAAAATGACTCAGGGTCCCTCAAAAGGCGATTTTTCCAGTGACAGTGGCAAAAATGAAGAAAAAATTCAAAAAAATGAATAATTGGAAAAATTTAAAAAATTTTCCAAAGTCAAAATAAGTCAAATTTTGACATGGAAGTCAAGCAGAGGATCAAGGGTGATGTGGCAAGCAATGTGGGGCCCACCACATAAAGTTTCAGCTCAAGTCAACTCAAGGTCAAACAAAGTCAAAGTCAAAGCAAAAAAGGTCAAAGTCAAACTGGGCCAGCATTGAAGTTCATAAGGCAAATCAAATTTATGAAGTTTTAACTTTGATAAAAGTTATAAGTTTGAATGTTTAAAGTTTAATGATTGGGGAGGGGACCCACCTCAGCTCCACGAAAAAATACATATTGCTTATGCCAATCGTACGGCAGTCCGTACGGAAATATTACACGGTGGGCAGCCAAAAATACGTGGTTTGCAAAGATTAACGTAGGCAGCTCAGGCATATACGTGGGCAGTCCATACGCTGGCCCACTCAGCAATTTAAAACAGCAGTTACATTGGCACATAACTCAGCTGATAATGTGGGCAGGTATCCATGCAGATTTTGGAGGCAGCCGAGCTCATTTTAACGCAAGTAATCAGCAGTCAACGCAGAAATAAACAGCAGCTATTACACAGGCAGCCATACGTATCAGCATATTCTAGTAGTTTAAACGTTGGTAAATCAGCAGCCACGTGGGCAGCATGTACAGCAGTTTATGTGCAGTCAACAGCAGTTACGTGCCAAGCTACAGCAATTAATATACTCAGACTTCAACACAGCAGTTTAACGTTGATATCTCAGGCAGTTAGAACAACAGTTATCTTCACACATGGACAGTCATATCAGCCACTTGTCATTTCATTTTTTCATTGGGATCTTCACCTGATTGCCACTTGTCATTGGAATTTGCCTTGGGATCATCTCCCATTTTCCTATTTATATGAGCCTTGGGCTCTTATTGTAACAATATAGAACGAGCTATTGGGCTGGCGGAGACTCTGCCGGATTTTGTACTCAGCATTCACATAAATAAATAAAAGTCTTTGGGGTTACTAGCTTCTCTTGTGGTGCATGCTTTGGTACATGAGGTATACCTGTGCCCTTTGATATTCATTTGATTTTCATTTGCTATCTAGTTGTTTTTCTTTGTGCATTTGCCTGAAGGCACTATTGTCTAGGGAGGAGAGATTTGCAGCTATCTCAAATCTCCTTTGGGCTTGG
>APFE031174648.1:34742-74317 GCA_000404065.3 Pinus taeda | reverse complement strand
AGTTATCACAAATTTTCTCCTTTCATTTAAAAGCATTTGTTTTCATTCTGAGCATAAAAAGAAATACAAATAAAAATCTTTTCATTTCTGAAAGAGCAATGTTTTGAAGGCACTGGTCATTTATGTGTTTCATGCTTATCGTATGGTTAATGGCTATTTCTTATATCATGTTTTGCTTATAGATCTCAGATTAACAATCTATTTAACTCTAATAATTCTCCTAGAAATTCACATCTTTGCTTTTAGCTTAACTTTCCATTAGGGACCACCCCCCTTGGCTAGCCTAGGAGATAGCTAAAACGGAGAGAGTTGGCATCAGTGTGACAGCCCCTTCTCTGAGTTCCCTGCCACCAACCACACCTTGTGGGGTTGAAGGCTTTTCTCGCTAACTGGTAGGTACGTGCGGGCGGCAGGGTCAACAAAACGTAATTGCTCAATTGAAGGTTGAAGCTCAAAGTTATAACTTGTTGCGCTTCTTTGAGTGTATTTTCTCAAATACACTCCAATTGCGATCACACCCTGAATAGGTACAGGTCTGACTCGGGATTCTAATGCCCAATATCTCAAATTTGGTGCCCTTGCACCATAGTTTCGCCATCAAACATCTACAACAAAATAAAATAAAAAAAGTTAAAACTTAAAACATAATTAAACTTTCAAATAAAACATAATTGAATTTTAAAAATATAGAATTATATCGCAATTGATTTTTCTGCGAAGCTCGAGATCAGGTACCATCCTATAAATACAGGAATGGAGCTCTTCCATCACCTCGCCATCAAAATCAAAGCTCCATTTGTATGAAAATGAGGGGTCGAGGAAAAGTGTTGCTGCATGAATGGGTTGATGAAGCATCCATGTCCACCAACTATCAATTGCATCCCATAACATCATCTATCTATTAAACCCAACAGAACCCTTATCTACATAATAAGCACGAATGGTCTCCTTGGCCTTATCCATGGCCTCATACAAATAAGCCATTCCAAGCTTATCCCCATTTATCAATCTCAGAACCTTTACTATAGGTTCACTAACTGAGCACACTTCTTCTGCTCCTTGCCAAAATGTGTCAGTGTATACCATTTTTGCAATGGATCTCCCATCCCGATTCCTGTTGTATCTACAATCACGCCACTCATCAGAAACAAACATTTGCTTCAACTCAAACTGACATCGAAGCAATGACTGAATAGTAATAAAGTTTGTGTCAAAATGTGTGATTGCAGGACACTGCAACTCCCTGTTTCTGGTGTATCTCCTCATGAGGCTAAGAATAAAAGCATGGTTATAAACTTGCATATGATCCTAGCCATATCAATCACCTCCTTGATGAAGGAGAGTTTCCCCATATCCTCAAGTAGCAAATTGATACAATGTGTTGCACATGGAATCCAGAATAATTTACAGTGTCTGTCCATAATTAGTTGCCTTATCTGTTATGACTTGCATCACGTTCTGCACACCAGTCATTCGAACGAACCCATCTAACAACTCACATATCAATGTTGCATATTTTATATGTGTTGTGCATCCACTAATTTAATAAACATCGTACCTTTAGGACAATGTTCCAAGAAATTCATAAGGGTCCTACCCTTCCTATCTGTCTAGCCATCAGACATCACTGTGCATCCAGACACCTCCCATGTCTGCTTCAACTCCACCAATCTAGAGTTAATGTCTTACTTTTCTGCTTGAAGGATTGGCCCCAACAACTCCTCATATGTAGCACTTTTGTACCCTGGGCCCACAATAGCAATAGCATCACACATTGGCTGCCAAAATGGATTGTTTTTAGTGATGCTGAGGTAAGTCACTCTAGAAAAGACACCTCCCCATAACTCTGTCTGCCTCTTACTTCTCCTTTTTTTTAACAATTGACTTTATGGAAGGTTGTGCTCCACATCTAGTTCGTGGAACAAAAAATGATGACCTCCCACTCCAAGTGTAACATTAGTAGTGATGTTGTGGATCCCCTCCCACTACCCTCAAGATCAATATCAAAAGCAAATATTCGGATCCCTGAAGATTTGCCTGCACATTCGGCCTTGTTCATAGTTGTCTCTTCTTTCTTTCTGTCTTTTTCCTCAATTGTTTCAAATGCAACTATTATAAGGTCCGCACTAGACTCCTTACAAAGCCCAACATCATGTCCAGGGAGTCTAGCCAAATGGTATTCCTATCGCGTAACCCCTCCTGTCATCGTGTCCACACACAATTTGCATTTGAGATATGCCCATATTGTCCCACCACCAAGTTCCCCATACTGCCAAAATGGGTCCAAGGGCTTTGGCATATTTGTAGTGGATTAATGGACAACGTCAAGACTCAAAATTCAAACCTAGGGCACCAAAAAGACAAAAAATTGGCATTAAACCCCCATTACACAAAAAACAACAGCCCCCTCATTTTAAAAATTCATTTTTTTACTACATTATTTGCAATGAAAAATGGCAATAAGAGGGTGCATAAGATAGTTTAAAAAAATTAAGCTTATTGTCCAAATATGGAGAAAACCCTTGCATTGGTTCATGGGCATGAAAATCATAACAAATGACAAAAAACAAAGAAGCAAAATGTTGGCAGGCAAAGAGGCAAGCAAGCATAAAGCCTAAATCTATGAAAAAAATCATTAACATAGGGGTTTTTAAGAACATACATGTTAATGGAAAAAATGAAGTTTGTCTCACTGATCTTGAATCTTTGATCCACAAAAAAAATTGGTTGGTGATGATAATGGTTGTTTGATCCTCAATCCCTCCTTGAAAACCACCACAAAGCTCTCCCTCTTCCTTCTCTGAGACCAACAAAGCAAAATGACAAGATAAAACCACCAAAATCGCTTTTGTAGCCGCAGCCCTCGTGCCCAGCAATATTTAAGATCGACGTGCGATATTTCAGTGATATGCCGATATTTTGAAAATATATTTTCTCAATGATATTTCGTTTCCCAGAAAAAAAAAATCGCGAATATCGCGATTTTTCACGAAATATTGCCAATATTATCAACATTGGTCCCACCTACCTTAGCCAACAATTTTAATAATAAAAATACAAAATACAGCTACTCAAGGGAGCATTACACTATGACTTTCTCACCTTCAAACATCCACAATCCATAAAATCAATTCCTCCAATACAATATTTGTCTCATTCAGGGTTTCAACTTTCATATAGGTTCTTCAAAGTTCAAAGTGTCCCAAATCTTTTCGGCACGATCGGCATCTTAGCTCTGAAGGATAATGCGGGTTGGGACTGAATTCCCAGCATAGATAGTGCATCTTCATTTCTGAATTCAAAGTTCTCGACCTCCACCTTGTCCAAGGGAGATTGTTCTTGACCTCCCACCAACTTCAACAGATTCTTGCTTATCAATAATCTTCAGATCTTGTCTTCTGGACTGCACAAGTCTGTGTCTATTTCATCTTTGGAATTTGAATTCTAGATGTGAATGTCCTTCTTCCATCTCCCCCTTTCAACACTCTCTCTATAATGGCTCAGATCTACTATCTCCCAATCCATAATAGTGGCTCTAAACACTAATCAAGAAATCTACCACCTCAGTTTCTTGGGACTTTGCCATGGGATCTGAACTTCAAATGTTCAGTCTCCCACAATCATTCCCATTAGCATTTCCACACTATCGAAATTTTTAATGGGTCCAAACAAGATATAAATGAGCTCTGATACCATGTCAAATTTGAAACTCGTCATTTTCATCTCTGATGCCAATAAATACAAATTCCCAGACACTTAATAAGCATGAGATAAACTAAAGCAAACAATAGCTTTTGTGGCTTCAAAATAGGAACTTATATTACAAAACAGAAGCAACAGTAATACAAAATACAATGGAATAAAATAGCAAGTAGTTTTGCAATTTGCTGTTGTTAGATCCCTACTGCTACGGTCCCTCTCAACTTTGTATGGCTCTAAGGTCCTTTCAATCTCTCTGACTTCTATCTCTCTACGGCTCTTGATGCCACACAGGGCTTACAAATTTATACTTGATCTCTAGGATTTTCATTCATAGCAGAGTTTTCAGTAGGTATTCTCCAGTGTTCATGATTCCAATACACATCAACAAAACAATTCTTCAATGTGTTCTTGATAACAGTCTTCGATTCTTCTTCCAACTTTTTTGGTTCCACTTCCAAGAATCCCAGGATTTGTTACGCTCCAAGTTTGACTTGGACTTCTTCACACTTTCACACTCAAGAAGTTTCAACACATTCAACTATTTAGAATTCACAAAAAGCATAAATGGTGAAACAGAACTAGTTTACTGCATAAAGATTCAAATTTTACTATTTTTTGAGTTGTTTTATTTTTATTGCAACTGTCTTTCCAGAATTCAATCTCCCAATCCTTATCCCAAGTACAGCAACGTTTTCCATTTCCAGTACCATAAAATTTCTTTGTCGGGTCCTCCCACATCTTCCCTCTATTTGATGTCATCTGTTGTTCATGGCCAGATGCTATCCTTAATTCTTTTCTGGCCTCTTGGACCAAATTGAATGTCTTTATTTCATCCATCTGCTGTCTTGGCATCTTCTTTATCTTACACTTTTTATATGATCATTTTTACTTACAGTCTTTCTGGTGGAAAAATGTTGCAGTGTCTTTGCAGTGGCAAGCCATTCTGGTCCCTTTACAAGACTCATAACTTGAGGTGAAATAACACCATTTTTAATATGATTTTGCAACTTGCTGGAACTCTATTTTCTCAAGCCCAAAATTATCTTTGGAAAGAGTCGCTTCACTAGCATCACATCAGCAGCTCGTACATGGTGGGCAAATCTGCTCATTCCAACCACGTGGCCTTGCTCTTTTGATAGAGATTTTCATTATGCTTAGCAGTCTTTCCAAGCCTTTAGCCACACTGCACATAATCCATTGTAGCAAATACATCTCTAAATAAGAACACCATTAGAACTAAAATAAGTCAAACCTAGATATGCCAATATGTGCCAAATCATTATTCAAATGAGAAGTAAGCATTATTCTTTTCCCAGCCATAAAGCATTTAACATAGGGACGGCTAGGAGGTCCCTAAAAAAGGCTGAAAATCCCCTAATTTGGCAGGTAACGGAGTCGGTACGGCTGGAAAGTTCCCGATTCCCCAATGGAGTACCCGCTCGGCCCACGAAGTTTCTGAGAGTACCAAAGTCCCGGGTATGCCAGATTGTTGGGAGCATTGGTTTTAAAGGCGGGAACAGGTCCCCGTGCAACATAGGCCGCATTTAACTATTTCCACAATAGACCCTTTCTGGTCTTCATTTTTCCAATCCATACTTCTGCAGTGCAACCTTCTGACTAAATCTTTGCATCCTGATAGCTTCGTGAGTTTCTCTTCTTGCATATCTGCCATTATTAACCTCCACAGCAGAAACCTTGCCTTGCAAATCCAGAAACTTCTAATGTGGGTTCTCAATTTTTGACATTGGATTCAACTGCCAAATTTGTATCTTTGACACTTTTATCCAATCCCTCGAAGCTTTAGGTTGCCAACACAAAGCTGTCGCTTTGATCTTTGCCGCCCATATTTTCCTTTAGATACTTTTAACTTTTGAATTTCCAATTTGAAATCTCTGAACCACTGTCAAATTATGCACGAAAATTTCCAATATTCCGAACAAATATAGGAGAAACCAGTGCAAGATTATGGCCACTAATCCTAACACCAAGGCTATTGCTCATGAAAACAATAGAATAATGAATAATGAAAGCAACTGTGTATAATTACTCTATTTCACAAGTATAGAAATGAAAAGTAGCTCAATAAGATGCAGAATGTACTATTTTGTATCAGAGAAACTAGAATCAAAATCTGTTTATATGCCAATGGGGTATATCTATTCAAATGACGTCAAAATCGTGTGTCATATGACAATCATCTGACGCCATATACAAATGCCCCGCGTGTTCAAAGTTAAAGGTTAAAATTTCTCACAGTTTTTAGATCTTTCTTATAATGAATAAAAAGAAATAAGCAACAATTACGAAAATGTGAATAAATATATGAGAAAATAGAGTGCCTTCCTAGGTATAAATATTGGTTTAAACCTTCATAGCAAAGGTTACAGTAAGGCACGGGATCAGCCTACACCATATGTGTTAGGATGACTTACATTTATTATATTGTACAGCGGCTGCCTACTATGGGATAAATGCCCTTGTTAATATTTATTTATCTTTCTTAAACCTTAATTTTTTATTCTCTCATAAAAATATTTATTCATTTCTTCACATTAAAGGTGACTTCAAACTTATTAAATATGCCATTTAATGTGAAATTTATCATGTGAATTATCTTGTATCAGGTAGTAATGCTGGTTTTATCAATATTCTCTTAAGACAATTTCATGTGCTCTAGTGGCAGTTTAGTCAAAGGATTAACGACACAATTCAACTCAGTATAGCTGCATAGCACGATCAGTTCTTAAATTAGCAAAAGAAAGCTTATGGGCAGGCTGTATTTTCTTTTTGAGTACATGCACATCACATAAATGCAGTTGACAAAATGGAAATTTGAATTCTTCAAATCAATCATTAATGTGAAAAAGAGCATACTTGACAGTGTCCAAGTCTTTGCCATTGTTATCCAACACTGCATCAAACATGGTTGATTCAAATATTTTTCCAATTTCAGCCGGTTTTCCCCATGTAGTTTGCACTCCAATATCCCTTAGTTCCTGACCAAAAAAACACATAAACGGCGATTCAGATAAAATTATCAAATTGAGGACTTTGGAAATTATATGCATAAATTGTGAAGTTTTAACAGAGCCCTACCTCTGCTGCACAAAAGGAAAGAGCTCTTATGATATATGTGTTAGGGTAGTTCGGGTAAAGTTGACTCAGTCACAGAGTCAATTTGATATGGTCATCAACAGTTTTACCATTGGCAGTTTATGAACTTCAGGTTTTGGTAACCCATGGTATTTTCATGTAATGTAGCCTATGTAAATGCATGATAACTTCATTGTAAGTTGTGTTTGGGCTATTTTGACAGCATGGTAAAACGCAGTATGGAGACTGTAAAAAATAAAATGCCAAAGAGTTTGACAATGACATAATGTAATGTCCCAAATTATAAATTTGCTAGATATTGCTTCAAAAAAATTAGCCGTCAATTCAAATAAACCATGATCACAATTTTGAACCACAAAATCAACAGCAAACTGGAAATATATTCTGCAACTGAAGAATAAACAAGACAAATATGCAGAAGAACTCAACCTTATTTTATTAAATGAAAGAGTACATATAATATTGGAAAAATGGTTGAGAGAATGGCCTCAAAAGATCTGTAACAATGCCACAACTGGCCTCCAAAATACACTGAAAATCAATAAGCTGCAACCAGTGAATTCTGGATGAATTCACCAAGGAGAGAAATGGGTTCTTGCCCACTCTCACTGAATCACCCGAGGGTTTCCGTCTTGGGGCTATAACTAAAGCTGGGAACTCCTGGTTCTCCAAACCTCTCCACCAAGAAAATATCACAACTCAGGGATGTCCCAAATGATCTCTTCCTCATTTTAAAGATCCAGTAGATAGATCTCCAAGCCTCTAGAAGCATCTTGTTTTATTATTTTATTATTATTTTAGAAGGTCCCTCTTGACTCCTTCTAAGTGGCATTTTAATTATAATTAAGTCACTTTTAGACTTTTTCCCAAATTACTCATTTTCCCTTTTTCATTTTTAATTAATTAAGTGACTAATTAAAGTCACTTTTAATCTGGGAATATGGTAAATCACCCACCACACTCTCTCCAGCCACTGAAAGTCACTTCTCAACACCCCATCTTGTAGATCTTCTCGTTCCGGTTCCGAGGTGTTCCATCAAATGATTCTCCCGGAATGCCACCCCATGCGTAATTAATAAGTTATAAAACCGTTTTTTGAAAGTTGTCGGAAAACAACAGAACAAAAGGCGAGTTGTTCGAATGATGGAATATGCCATGTGAATGCCCTCAGATCCCATAAAAACTCCTCAAAACTCCTCTGGAACCCCTTAAGATGTAATCCTGCTCCTGCAGCCTGGTCATCACATACCCTGGAAACCCATCCTAGTTGTACTATAGAGGAAAATAAAAATGGGAACATGACAAATCCTCCTGCCCCAAGATTGCTTGCCCTCAAGCAATCCATACCATTCCATTGTACAAGCATCTGCAACTGATACCATGATCCCATATGAACCACTGGACCACATCATGCCTCCATGCAATCCAAACATGAATGGATCCCTTAATACCCAAATCCCAAACAAACCGCTAACTCAATTTGCCATCCATGGATCCACCTAGATCCTAAAACCACCATAACCAATCATCCTCGTCCATCCCCCATGGCTCGAGTTGTGCTTTGTCTCTGACAGTAGATGTTACTCCACCAGTAGAATACCAACTCATCACCTATCTCCAATCCAACCTTTGGCATACGTCGAGGTCAACCTCACTCTACTAATGTTGGGTTAGTGCTACTGGAATATTGTTGAACTGTCGATCCACATCCCACTGCCCACTGAAACATGCAGTAACCCTCTCATCTAAGGGCTCCTGTTGTACTATGCCCCTCACTAAGAATGATACTGCATCAATAGGATACCAATTCATGATCTCCCGCCAATGTAATGCATGGACATCGGTAGTCGATGTTGGTCCACACTCAACTCATGTTGCTTTGTCTGTTCAATCGACAATATCCACCAAGAAAACCCTATCACTCTCCCTACAATGGTTACAAGTGGCCAAACTGTGTTACACGCCTTCTCTATGTACTCCTAGAGAGGGTTGCTGCCTGAAAACACTGTAGCTTTGTTGGCTGCCACTACACCTATCTGCACCTCATCAATGGATAGACCTAAAGATTGATGCACCACCATCTCCAGAAGATCCTCTCTCATCACCCGCTAATGACAAGTGTCTATTAGTACTACAACCCTGTTGGTTGTCTGTGCATCTGTTTGCTCCTCATCAATGGTTGGTCCAAAAGATGGTTGCCCATCCTCCTCAGCTGACTCATGCTTCACCATATGCTACTCATGTTGAATCGTCACTCGTGACTCATCACCCTAAATGTCTCCCATATGATCCACTAATTGCTCACCATACACACCGGAGTATAAATCTACCCTATTGTCAACTCCACATCACTGCTCATGCTCCCCAGGCATCCTCATATGACCCCATGGACTCATCCAAAGACGAATCTTCATCCTAAAAGTCGTAATGAATCTCCTCCTACTCTACCCCCGTCATCCCGCCAGTGGTACTCAAGCATGACTGATCAAGTTCCCAAGGTTCTTTGCAAATGAAGCAAAGACCCTTCCTACTCAGTTCATTCTTGTTTCATGGTTGGTCACCACCAATCCCACGCAACTCCTCATAGGTCAATCATCTCCTTAACAGACCAATGTTTTGCTTAACCAACCTTTCGACTAGTTCATAAGCAGTAGGTGAGACCAATTGTTCTCTTCTCCAAATGGCCAACAATTTAGACTGCAACCTCCAGCAAATGGCATCATGGCCTCCCATACATGAGGACAAAATGGAATGCATGTGTGTTATGACTATGTCAGAATGATGTTTCCTAATGTTGAAGAAGCATTGTAACATCTGTGGGATCAAATCGTCACACTCCAGCTCAAACATGAGGTCATAAGATCTAACCAAAGCCATGACTTCTAGAATCTCTAGCCTCTTCCCAAAGGTAGGGCCCTCACTATTATCCAAATCCTGAAAGGCCTCCACTATCACTCTAAAGACTCTCCTTCTAATGTCATCTGTAAGGAGGTATAGGTGCGGTCAGCATCATGATACTACTGAGAGAAGAGGCAACTAGAAGTTTGACTCCTATATAAGGGTGCTCCAAATACTTGTGTTGTACTAAGGCAAGCATGGCTCGATTTAGAGCCCAAATCAAGTTTTTTTCATCTAACAGATCCACCTTGGAGAGGAGTGAAGCAAGTTCCTCCAACTTGAGAAGGGATTTTATTGAAACCCCATGAATCTCAAATCTATCCCAAATGCATAGATTTTGTATCCCAACTCATGCTCTTTCTATCGCTGCTCTTGTTGTAGCAAAGTAAGTATTTGGAAAAGGTTCTATTGATTGTTGTTGCTAGTTTATTAAGAGAATTGATGAAGGTTTCATCCATGTTTTAGTCAAATGATGATAAGAATATCAAGTTGACTTCTACAAGACCTTGATAGCACAACAGAAGTACACAATAGTGACCAGCTGACTCAATATATAGACCTTATCACATGGCATAAAAACCCAGTGAAACAAACAACTCAACTCGTCAATGCATCATGAACAGTCACATATAATGACTCTATGACAAATGCTCTTTGCAACTTATGACTCATAGACACTCAACTTTAGTTACTAACACTGATACTCCGCATTACAATGGTTTTGTACCAACACAAGGCACGTTTACAAGCTCAGCTCTGCAACAAACATTGTAAACCCACAAATATTTTGTCACCGCTACATAGTACACTGGTGCTATGCACAACACCACTACTATGACTATTGACAGTCCCATGCGCAACAACCCATAATTCAACTCTAGTTCATCAGCAAAGTGAACAGTGATAATTGTGATGGTTGAAGATGAAAATTCCACCACCAGCATAGTCAACTTCCCACAGTGTAACATGCACAACCAGCAAAGGAGAAAATCCCTTTGCACAATGCCACTATTATGTCAATGAATTTTTGGGAGTAATTGATACATTGTTTAGGAGGTTTTCCACAAATAATGAGCTGGCATGCATGCTGTGAGTGAATCTCCCTAATTTGTTTCCAGAATGGCTTATACAACATTTGACATGCACTGAACAAATTTCAAAAGAAACTCACACTACTTATATCAGGCTCAGAGATGAGTATACAACTAGTACATAACAATATGGAAATAGCACCAATAAAAACAGACTTTTTCTTTCGTGGAGTATGAATATAAAATGCACCTGGTAATCACTCCAGCGAGTAGATCTCGGAACAATAGTTGATTTGTTGGGAGATATCAACTTCCAGAGTTCAGGTTCAAACCCAAGAATTATTTCCTGAGGCTTCGTTTGGCCAAATCAAGCTACAGGATCATCATTTGAAGGCTCCAGTGTCTACCCTTCTTTATCATTGAACATATCAGCTCTCAAAGACTCCAACACAACCCAAAAATAGGTACCTTAGGGACGGATACATGCACGACAATGGAAGTTACGATCTCTGGTTTGAACCAGCCAAGAAAACCCTCCAACTCGGCCTTCTAGCGTAGTGTTTGCACCCAAATCTGAGTAGAATGAAGGCGGCCTTCTTACTGAATGAAAGCACTCGGCCTGGGCGTCGAAATTTACAATATTTCGGCCTTTATTAAACCACTAACAATACACCTCGATTTAACTTAACAAATTCATTGCTAACGCACAAGAATTGGGCCCCAATGTGACTCGCTCCCTGATTGATAACTTTTAATGAATTCATGGCAGAATGTCTTGAAGGCTTACGTTCCACAAAAAGGCGAAATAGGCTCCACCTATGCTCAATGTATCTTGCACATAGGTTGCTCAATTTGATAACAATGACTGGAAGTAATAGCCTCGGCCTCCTTTTAATAATGCGGCTTCCCAAGCAGACATCATGACCAGAAATGCGGCCTCATAAATTCGTTGGTATAGGCATCAATGGCTAAAGATCTTGATCTTAAGTATGGAAATAATGGACTATTCTGCTACTCAACATATGCTTCAGAACCACAACTTGGGTATTAAATACTTCAAACTTCTTTCCTCTGCAACTCAATTAATGTGTGGGGAATGGCGGCTTCTATAGCTGCTAAACTCATCCTCTCAGGTGAAGAAGGACCAACTATTCTGTGAAAATTCTATCATTGCAGCAACTGATTTACTTTTCCTACTTATTTCATCATAAATTATTCATGAAATTACTTCAGCAAACATTTAAAATAAATACTGCTACAAATATCACACAGTAATACAGAAACAAACATATGCACACATTGACACAGTTATTTTGGACTAATGTCCCCGGAAAAACCCAATGTGGGAAAACCGGTGCAGCAAGGGAGGATTTTATTATTCAGCAATTTTCTTGTACAACAAGGTGTCAAACTCGCTTACCCACAGATAGACAAACTTCCAGTACTTTTCTAAACCCAGCATAGGCCCTTCTGACCTTTGTTACCACCTGAAACCCTCTTTGTCAGCCTGAAACCCTCTACGTCAACCTACTGAAGCTCTGCGTAGCCTCTCTGGGCTGCTGCGTCACTCCTGCAGCCTTTGCGAGGATGACGCAGGCCCTTCTGGCTCTGCGCAGTCTCTGCTGCCTCTACGTGGCTTCCTCTGGCTCTGCGTCTGCCTCTTCTACGCTGATCTCCCATCTCTCTGTTCCGTACTTGCTACCTCCTGACTGCTCTCTAGACCATTGATTCAATTTCTCAGCAAAACCCGCTCCAAAAATTGAACTGACTGGTCTCCCTCAGTGTGTTCTCCAAGTGCCCCTCAAGCCTCCTCTTATACTTTTTTTGTTGACATCTCAACGACCGAGATTAAGTCCCTAATCAACGACTAAGATTAGATCTGGCTTGATCCATGTCTTTTGGACCATTCTAACACAGATTCATATTAATACACATTAATATTTATTTTCCCTAAGTCTAAACTTAGGGACTCCATTAAAAATATTAATTATTTTAATATCTCCTGATCTGTTTAGAATCTTCCCAAACCTTTTCTGGGTATTGGAGATCTTATGTGCCCCAACCTCTCCATCAAATTTCGTGGCTAGAGCACATCCGATGCTACCCAAAATCAACACTTCCTCTTAGCGACGACTGTGCTCTAGTAATAATCCTCACTGAGTATTACTCTGATCATCCGGCATCGGTACCTGTGCTGATGCTAGGCCTTCCTGTCCAACATCCTCTGCACTGCTACCTCATGTACTGTTGCCCATGACTCTGCTACTGCCATTGCCGCATCTGTATGATAGCTCCCTCTGCATCTGTGTTGTTGTTGGTCCTTTCTCCCAACACTGCATCTGCACTGCAACTCCCTCTGCCTCTGTGTTGTTGTTGGTCCTTTCTCCCAACACTGCATCTGCACTAGAACTCCCTCTTCATTCGTGTTGCTAACACACTACTTCTGAAAGGGGTTCTTTACCATCCCCATCTTTTCCCTGAAGTAGTCAAATTTTGACTTTCCAAGGGCCTTGATGAGGATATCTGCCACTTGTTCCCCTGTAGGAGTGTAGCTCAATTGTACAGCTCCTTGTTGGACCCAATCTCTGACAAAGTGACACCGGATATCAATATGCTTCGACCTATCATGAAATACTGGATTCGCAGAGAGTTTGATGCAACTCTGATTATCACACATGTTCCTGGTGGCCTCCATATTTCTTCTGAATAGGTTTACCAGCAATTTTCTAAGCCATATGGCCTCACACAAAGCTGTGCTTGCTGCCATATATTTTGCCTCAGACGAGCTCAGAGCCGCGGACTTCTGTTTCCTACTGCACCAGGAGGTTATTCCTGATCCAATGTTGAAACAGTACCCAGAGGTACTTTTCCGATCTACTGAACTTCCTGCCCAATCTACATCAGTAAATCCACTCAACCTGATATCCTTCCCCTTGTTGTACAAGAGCCCATAATCAATTGTTCCCTGTAAATACTTGAGAATGTGCTTGGTTGCCGCCTAGTAAGCCCTCTTTGGTTCCACCATGAACTAACTGAGGGTGTTGACAGCGTAGAAAATATCTGGCCTGGGATGGACTAGATACATCAGTGACCCTATGAGCTGTTGGTATAGGGTGGGATCAACATCCTTGTTTTCTGATGCATCAATCTTCTTCTAGTTGTTGATCATTGGCATAGCCATAGGTCTACAGTCTCCCACCCCAAACCTTTTTAGGATTTCTGTAGCATACCTTCCTTGCCCAAGGAGATTTCTCCTTTCTGCTGCCAAACTTCCAACCCTAGGAAATAGTGCATTCGTCCTAGATCCTTCATATTGAACTTTGTGGCTAGATTCTTCTTGCAGTCTTCAATGAGTCTGGATGATCCTGTCAGGAAGAGATCATCCACATATAATACTAAGATAAGTGGCTTGCTCTCTACGACCATATAGTAGAGATTCGGATCCGCATCACTCTTGACAAACCCCATCTTTTGCAAGTAGCCATCTATTCGACCATACCACGCTCTTGGTGCCTGCTTCAGCCCATACAAGGCTTTCTTCAGTCTGCATACATGAGACTTCTTCTCATGAGTTTCAAAGCCCTCTAGTTGTTCAATGTATACTTCTTCTTCTATTACCCCGTTCAAAAATGTCGTCTTGACATCCATCTGATCGATCTCCCATTCCATCTGGGCTACAAGAGATATCACGGTCCTAATAGATGTATACCTGGCTACCGGGGCAAAGGTTTCCTCATAGTCAATCCCTTCCTTTTAAGCATACCCCTTAGCCACAAACCTGGCCTTGTATTTTTCAATACTGCCATCCACAGCATATTTGATCTTGTAAATCCATCTTGAACCTACCACAAATCTGTCTTGAGGCCTTGACACCACCTCCCAGACATCGTTTACCATTATGGAGTTATACTCCACCATTGCATCTAACCAAACCTGACGCTGAGCTGCCTCCTTGAAGCTGGCAAGCTCTCCATCCTGAGCTACTAACGCCTGATACCTGTCTATTGTTTTCGCTCCCTTTTACTGTTCGTTGGCTCCCTGATGAAGTTCTTTACATCACGCAGAATCTGACGAAGTTCCTTGCTGGTTCTTCCTCTACCAACAGGTGCTTCTATTCACTCCTCTTCCTTATCCTGAGAATCTCCCTGATCTGAGGAATGATTCTTCACTTTCGTTGGTTGAAGAGGCATGACCAATGGATCCTCTTTTGACTACTCCTTGGAAGGCATTTTGCGAGAACTTTTGAAAGCTCTGTCCTCCATGAACTTTACATCTCGTCATACTACTACCTTCCTGCTCCCTGGAAGATAGATCCTGTATGCCTTAGCGTTCTCGCTATATCCTGTCGATACCCCTTTTTTGCAGTCTGATCCAGCTTCTTCCTCTTTTCTTCGGGTATGCAACAATATGCCAAACTCCCAAATATCCTGAAATGACTAACTTGAAGTGTCTTCCCAGTGAAGACTTTCTCTGGAGTAATCTTGCCCAATGCCCGATGAGGAGTCTTGTTCTGAACGTAGACAACTATGTTGCATGCTTCTGCCCACAGGAATTTTGGCATATCCTGATCATATAGCATGGCCCTAGCTGCTTCTACAATAGTCCTATTTTTTCTTTCTGCCACCCCATTCTACTCCGGATTGTAGGGAGTTGTCCACTCTCTTCTGATGCCCTCCTTAGCGCAATAATCAGTGAAGTCCTTATCGACATATTCTCCACCATTATCTGAGAACAAGACTTTTATTTTCTTACATGTCAGATTCTCCACTAGAGCCTTGAACTCCTTGAATCGATAGAAAACCTCATCCTTAGTTTTCAGAAAGTAGATCCAAGTTTCCCTCGAATGGTCTTCAATGAAGGTAAGGAAATACTCGGCATCGCTGAAAGCTTTAACGGACATAGGTCCGCAGATATCTGAGTATATCGATCCTAGTACACTCTTGGCCCTGTGGTTGCTCCTAGGAAATACTGCCTTGGCATACTTTCCAAGAGCGTATTCCCTACATAGATCATCTCGTTTCGTCCTCAGGTCCGAAACTCCTGTTATAGTCAATTCTCAAAGCTCCATGGTGCAAGTGACCCATCCTTATGTGCCATAGTTTGTTCAAGTCTTTGTCCCCATGACTGCTTATTAGTGCCATTGGAGATTCTAGTTGTAATCTGTACAACCGATTACTTTTGATCCCGATCTGCACTTTCTTTTTCCAGCTCGGGTGTTTGACGTATACCTTTTCCTTGATGAGAAGTAGACGTCATAGCCCTTGCCTTGTAGTTTGTGACACGGAAAGTAAGTTCACCCCAATCCTGGCACATGCAGCACATTTGTGGCACGGAAACCGCTCTCCCGATTCTGTCTAAAAAACTATGGTACCCTTTCCTACTGGAGTACACTTTGCCTTGTTCCCCATGGTGATCTGAAAGTTCATCTTCTCTTCTCGATATTCTGAGAAACACTCCCTGATTCCCGTCATATGCCACGAGGCTCCACTGTCTATATACCATACTTCTGATGATGCAGCACTAGTCATGCACGCCACTTCTTCCAACCTAGAAGCCAACATAGAGAAATTGAAATCTCTCTCTCTTGTGCAATCTTCTGAAAATTTGCATGAGTCCCCTAAGGTGGATGCCTCTGCATGATGGTCTCGACCCATAACTGATTTTCGCTTTTTGTCTCTAATTACTTGCTCTGATACAATGTGAAAATACTATCATTGTAGCAATTGATTTACTTTTCCTACTTATTTCATCATAAGTTATTCATGAAATTACTTCAACAAACATTTAAAATAAATATTGCTACAAATATCACACCGTAATACAGAAATAAACATATGCACACATTGATAGTTATTTTGGACTAATGTCCCTGGAAAAACCCAATGTAGGAAAACCGGTGCAGCAAGGGAGGATTTTATTATTCAGCAATTTTCTTGTACAACAGGATGCCAAACTGGCTTACCCAGAGATAGACAAACTTCCAGTACTTTTCTAAACCTAGCGTAGGCCCTTCTGACCTCTACTACAGCCTAAAACCCTCTGTGCTCGCCTAAAACCCTCTACGTCAACCTACTGAAGCTCTGCGCAACCTCTTTGGGCTTCTGCGTCACTCCTACAGCCTCTGCGTGGATGATGCAGGCCCTTCTGGCTCTGTGCAGTCTCTGCTGCCTCTGCGTGGCTTCCTTTGGCTCTACGTCTGCCTCTTCTGCGTTGATCTCTCGTCTCTTTGTTCTATACTTGCTGCCTCCTGACTGCTCTCTAGACCACTAGTTCAATTTCTCAGCAAACCCCGCTCCAGAAATTGAACTAACTGATCTCCCTCAGTGTGTTCTCCAAGTGCCCCTCAAGCCTCTTCTTATACTTTTTCTGTTGACATCTCAACGGCCGAGATTAAGTCCCTAATCAACGGCTAAGATTAAATCTGGCTTGATCCATGTCTTTTGGACCATTCTAACACAGATTCATATTAATACACATTAATATTTTATTTTCCCTAAGTTTAGACTTAGGGAATCCATTAAAAATATTAATTATTTTAATATCTCCTGATCTGTTTAGAATCTGCCCAAACCCTTTCTAGGTATTGGAGATCTTATGTGCCCCAACCTCTCCACCAAATTTCGTGGCTAGAGCACATCCAATGCTACCCAAATCAACATATTCTTCTGCAATTCTATAGTTCTCGGCCTTTGAGACTTAATTTCCAATGCATCCCCTCTAAACATTAAAACAAGGTTGGTCCTTTCTAATAAACTTTGGTTCAGAATAATTGACCCCTTTTTAAAAAAAATGTTTGTCGACTCCCTTTTAAAAATAATTTGTCGTCCCCTCGTAAAATAATTTGACAGCAACCTTATGAAGATAAACCTTCAAAAATTATAATTTCACCTTTGACTTGCTCACGGTCTCATTTTAATTCTTGGCCCCTTCAAATATTTGATCCACGACTTTTCAAAAATTCTATCCACAACATTTGCCGTTTTTCAACATTCAACTCAATTCATCAAATGATTATTAGTTATTAGGGAATTTTCTCATGGAACAACAATTTTGTTGAACATTTTGTCGAACATATGACATGCAACCTTTCCAGATCCAATAATGCCTACAAAATAATAAACCCTCGAACAATCTGCAATTAAGACCCTCAGGCTGGTAGGAACACCAGCTTCGATACCACCATAATGTCCCAAATGATAAATTTGCTAGATATTGGTTCAGCAAATTTAGCCATCAATTCAAATAAAACATGAGCCCAATTTTGAACCACAAAATCAACAACAAACTAGAAATATATTCTGCAATTGAAGAAGAAACAAGACAAATATGTAGAAGAACTAAACCTTATTTTATTAAATGAAAGAGTACATATAATGTTGGAAAAATGGCTGAGAGAATGGCCTCAAAAGATCTGCAACAATGCCACAATTGGCCTCCAAAATAGATTGAAAATCAATAAGATGCAACCTGTGAATTCTGGATGAATTCACCAAGCAGAGAAATGGGTCCTCGCCCACTCTCACTAAATCACCCGAGGGTTTTCGTCCTGGGGCTATAACTGAAGCTGGGAACTCCGAGTTCTCCAAAACTCTCCACCAAGAAAATATCACAAGTCAAGGATGTCCCAAATGATCTCTTCCTCCTTTTAAAGATCCAATAAATAGACCTCCAAGCCTCTAGAAGCATCTTATTTTATTAATTTATTATTATTGTAGAAGCTCCCTCTTGACTCCATCTCAGTGTGAAAATTCTTGAATATAACACATCAGAAACCCCTACTACAATATCTGGTTTACTATCTCCTACTTGTTCTTTACATTAACAAGTTATTTATTAACATAAACATCGAAGTAAACACAATTGTAGCCTTCACAAATATACAAATCAACAACTAAAATAAACTAAGACAACACAAGCGACACCGTTATTTTTGGACAATCGTCCACAGAAAAACCCAATTCGGGAAAACTGATGCAACATAGATGAGGGTTTTATTATCAAGCAAATTTCTGAATACAACTAGGGTGCCAGAAATGGCTCACCCTTCAGAGAATATCCTTGGCAATAGTACTTCTCTACAGAGACAAATATTCCGACAAATCAACAACCGGATGCACAAGCCCACAGTGACTCCGATTGTTCCTTGTGCTGGACAGCGAAAGATGCTCCACGGACTCCTCTAGAACTGCATCACCCTCTCCCGACTGATCTTCTCTCAGTCTGCCCCACAGAACCTCCTCAGCGCAGCCTCTTCAGCCCAGCGCTAGCCTCTTCAACCCTTTGTGTTGTCTGTGTCAACCTCTGTGGCTTTCTGCATCTGCCTCTGCATCCCTTGCGGCTTCTGCGTCCTCTACGCTGGCGTCGTTAGCCTCTACATCAGCACGCCTAGGCTTTGCGCTGCCTCTCTCATATGTATTCTTCAGTCTTGGATCGAAATCCCTTGTTGAACTACCCCTCACTGCAACTGATCTCTAACTCGATTTTCTAAGCAAACCCAACCCCAGAAAATCGAATTCTTGATCTCTCTTGGTGTGTCTCCAACTGAGCCTCAAGCCTCCCTTATACTTTTCCTGTTGACGTACGGCCGAGATTAAGTCCTTAATCAACGGCTAAGATTAGATCTGGCTTGATCCTCGTTATTTAGAACTTTCTCACCCATATTATATTAATACAGATTAATATTTTAATTTTCCTAAGTTTAGACTTAGGGTCTCAATAAAAATATTATTTATTTTAATATCTCTTCATCCAGGTGGAATTTCTCCAAACGATTTTTGGGTCTTGGAGATCTCATGTGCCTTAGCCTCTCCACCAATTTTCATGGCTAGAGCACATCCGATGCTACCAAAAATCAACACTCCCTCTTAGCAAGGAATGTGCTCTTGTAATGCTTCACCATAGAAACATCACACTGATCTTTCGCATCGGTACCTGTGTTGATGCTTGGCCTACTGCCTCACATCCCCTGCACTGCTACTTCCCGTACCACTGCCCATGACATTGCCACATATGTACTGCTGCCCATAGCACTTCCACTACTAATTGCTGCATTGCAACTCAGTTACTGAGAAGTAAGTAACTGACTTCACCCAAACACTAATATCCTAGTCAGTTTGGAAGCCTCGTGATGTTGAAGCTACCTCTTCTACTATCCTGTGCTCCCTCTGCTTCCCCTACGCTGTTGCAAACACCTCTATGCCTCTCACACTGTTGCAACCTCCACAACGCTGCTACAGACTTCGGCACTCTAGCACTACCATTGTTGCTCCATCACACCTTGCTCCACCCGACACTTGTCTTCATGCTACAGTCGTTAAGGGCACTCGTAGCCGTATGTGATCCAAAAGTTTGGGCACCTCAAGGAACCTGCCCCTTTTCTTCTGTAGTCCTCTCGACTACAGCTCTATGTAGCCCCACCTCTTCTCTAGAGGCCCATGAGCACTCATGGCACAATCGTCATCAGTCTCGACATCCTTCTCCGCCTTTACTGGAGCTGCCTTAGAGTCAGAAGCTTCTCCTTTGCCTTTCTTCCTGGGGCACTGAGAGGCATAATGTCCCAGCTCCCCACAGTAGAAGTACTTGACCTTGGAGATTTCCTTCTTCTTCCTCTTTTGAACCCCTTGTTGTCCCACAGATACTAGAGTTGCATCCTCCTCTTTCTTGACTCGAACTCCCTTACCGCTACTCCCTGCCTCAGTCAACCTCCTAATCTCCTCCTGTCGTAGAGCTGCCTATCGTAGAGCTGCCCACATCTCCTCCCAATTGGGGAGAGTTGCTCTACACAAAATGCTTTGGATAAACGTCTCCCAGTCCTGGGAGACTGCATTAAGAGTAGTCCTGACCATAAACTCTGGATCCAGTGTAGACCCCACGAAAGTAAGCTGGTCGTGAATTCCTTGCAATCTGAGAAGGAAGTGATCTATCTCTCTCCTTTCTGCATCTTATATGACCTCAGCTGATTTTCCAATAACATCTTCCTCTGCACAGAAGAGCCCTGGTATAAGGTGGTCAGGGTCTCCCACATCTCCCTTGTTGTTGACTTTTTAGCAATATGTGGTATTACATGATCCTTGACCACGTCTAGAATCATGCATTTCGCCTTCGCCATGGCCTCCTCATACTTCTCATTTGCATTAGGGTCAACTGGGACAGCTACAGTTTTCAAGGAATAGTCTTTGATGCGATGTTTATCTAGGATTGCTAGGATCCTGGCCTTCCAGATGACAAAATTGGAAGCCCCGTCCAATCTGTCCTGATCCCTCAATCCATTTACTTCCATCTCTGCTCCTCTTCTAGACTCCCTCTGAGTCTCGAATTCCCTCTTGGAAATCCTTCTGCCAACTGTCGAATCACTCCTCTCCAATCCTCCTTTTCGCTGCAACTCGGATCTAGATTTCTTAGCTAGAAATCTGTCGAGGTAGTGCTTCCCTCTACCTTAGTTCCATCTGCTTAGACATTGTTCTGCACAAACAGAAACAGCATCCCACCAACACCTCAAATCACAATCTGCACAGCTCCCTTAGCCCCAACAACTAAAGAATCTAAGCCCTTCAGGTTCTGCGCAATCACAGCTTAGGTTGAATCTGCTCCTCCCGGCCAACTGCGTCAATCCTTCCTGGCTGAGAAGAATGACGTGGCTCTACGTGACCTTGTTCTGCCCCTCTCTACCTCTGCGTTGGCCCTTCTCCTGGCTTAGAATGCTGACGCAGCCTCTGCGTGAGCCTCTGCATCACCCTCTTTGCACTGCATCACTCCTCCTCTTGCCTCTTCAGCTCTAGAACAGCACTGTCTCTTGGGACAGGTGCTTCTCTGCTACAAATTTTCAGATTTCTTCAGTTGGTGTCTTCAATCCTCTTTGATCTGCAATCGCTCTGATAACTATCTCCTAATTGTTCTTTACATTAACAAGTTATTTATTAACATAAACATCGAAGTAAACACAATTGCAACCTTCACAAATATACAGATCAACAACTGAAATAAACTGAGACAACACAAGGGACACCGTTATTTTTGGACAATCATCCCTGAAAAACCCAATTCAGGAAAACCGGTGCAGCATATATGAGGGTTTTATTATTAAGCAGATTTATGAATACAACTAGGGTGCCAGAAATGGCTCACCCTTCACAGAATATCCTTGGCAATAGTACCTCTCTCCGAAGACAAATATTCCGACAAATCAGCAACTGAATGAACAAGCCCACAGTGACTCTGGTTGTTCCTTGTGCTGGACAGAGAAAGCTGCTCCACGCACTCCTCTGGAACTGCATCACCTTCTCTGGAACTGCGTCACCCTCTCCCAGCTGATCTGCTCTCAGTTTGACCCACAGAACCTCCTCAACGCAGCCTCTTCAACCTAGCATCAACCTCTTCAGCCCTCTGCGCTGTCTACGTCAACCTCTGTGGCTTTCTGCATCGTCTACGTTTGCCTTTGCAGCTTCTGCGTCCTCTGCGCTGGCCTCCTTAGCCTCTGTGTCAGCCCTCCTAGGCTATGCACTGCCTCTCTGATATGTATTCTTCATCCTTGGATCAAAATCCCTTATTGAATTGCCCCTCACTGCAACTGATCTCTAACTCTCCTCAGCAAACTCAACTCCAGAAAATCAAATTCTTAATCTCTCTTGGTGTGTCTCCAACTGACCCTCAAGCCTCCTCTTATACTTTTCCTGTTGACAATTCAACGGTCAAGATTAAGTCTCTAATCAACGGCTAAAATTAGATCTGGCTTGATACTCGTTATTTAGAACTTTCTCACCCATATTATATTAATACACATTAATATTTTAATTTTCCTAAGTTTAGACTTAGGGTTTCATTAAAAATATTAACTATTTTAATATCTCTTCATCCGCGTGGAATTTCTCCAAACGATTTATGAGTCTTGGAGATCTCATGTGCCTTAGCCTCTCACCAATTTTCATGGCTAGAGCACATCCAATGCTACCAAAAATCAACACTAAATGACTTTTTAATTTTAATTTACTTAAGTCACTTTTAGCCTTTCCCCAAACTAGTTATTTTCCTCTTTTTATTTTTAATTAATTAAGTGACTAATTAAAGTCACTTTTAATCCGGGAAAATGGTAAATCACCCACCATACCCTCTCCGACCACTAGAAATCACTTCTCAAAACCCCATCCTGGCGATCTTCTCGTTTTGGTTCCAACGAGCTATTACAATGAGATGTTTCATCAAATGATCCTCTCGGAATGCCACCCCAAGCATAACTAATTAAGTCAAACCCAGTAATAAAGTTGTTTTTTTAAGTTGTCGAAATGTAGCGGAACGAAAGGCAAGTTGTGCGGATGATGGAATATGCCAAGAAAATGCCATCAGATCCCATTAAACTCCTCAAAAATTCCTCCAGAACCCCTAATTATGTAATCCTGCTCTTGCGGCCTGACCATCACATACCCTGGAAACCCATCCTGGTAGTACTATAGAGGAAAATAAAAACGAGGACATGACACATAATAAAAGGCCTAGCCATTTCTTAGTGGATGCAGCCCATATTGGGTGAGCCAAGTAAATTTTGTTTACTATACATTTATTATGATTTGTGGTTCTCTCTTTCTTTTTATAACATCGGTATCAAAGCATTGGTTGTGAGCTATTTGGGCTTGAGTCTCACATTGCTCATTTATGTGGAGGGACTAACAATGCATCGGAGTGCTAGTGAAAGTCTGCATAGTTCCTGCAAGAAGAAGCCACTACACGAGAAGGATAAACCCCAATGGCCAAATCAGACACAAGGTAGTGATTTGTGCAGCACCAAAGGTGAAGGACCTGTGAACATTCATTAGTGAACGATGATGGCTAGAATTTTGTGTGGCCAACACTGGTGATGATAGAGGTGGCTATGAATTTTTCTCATGAATCTGATCATGATGGTCATCGGTCACCACATCACCTCTCGTACTTTACCTACCGCTAAGTACACCGCACCACTTGTCATTCCTCCATTTTCTCATCGCCTATTCCCATTGCTATCTACCCATTATACATTATCCGTTGCAAATTTCTCATTGCCGATTAATTCGTCTAAATCTCATTCTGTCATGGTTCTAACCGCAATGGTAATTGATCTAAGTCTTATAAAATTCATTTCGTCTCATCCCACGCGACTCTCCTAGCTGCGCTGTTACTATTTCTAATTGCAGGTACTGTTTTCAGCTCTCGCAACCCCTACTATTGCCAGAACCTGTCAATCCCAGCAAATTTCAGAGCCCACTACCATTGACAGATATTCATCGCTTATTCAGGTACCTGTTTACGTTGGATCTCTGTTATCTTTTTCCTTTTTCAAATCCCTCAGATATGGCACCAACGAGAAAGGGCCAATCCTCTAGTAGCAAATCAAAGAGTGAGGATAACCCTAAAACCTCTGCTACCCTAGACCTCGACCATATGCGATTGGCAGACCAGTATTACAAGATTGTCGATACCGAGTGTGAATTCGACCTGTTCGAATTGCACCACTGGTTGAAGAAAAACTACATAGACTAGCAAGATGAAATTAACCTTTGGGAATCCTTGTTACCTATGTTCATGTTCCCACGGACACACTATTTCCTTAATCTTGTCATATGGTGCCAAGCCAAATACAATCCACTGCGAAGAACCATCGTGGCCCAGAATGGAGACATTCTAGTCTCAAATGCACCTGAAACCATAAACCAGATGTTGCTTATTCCTGAAAATGACTCCCTTGGCCACTTTTCTACAGTTGTCCTTATGGATTTGTATCATAAGCTCACGTTTCCTCAGAGAGCCCAGATTTGATCTTGTCATATGGTGCCAAGCCAGATACAATCCACTACGAAGAATCATTGTGGCCCAGAATGGAGACATTCTGGTCTCAAATGCACCTGAAACCATAAACCAGATGTTGCTTATTCCTAAAAATGACTCCCTCAGCCACTTTTCTGCAGTTGTCCTTATGGATTTGTATCATAAGCTCACCTTTCCTCAGAGAGCCCAGATTTTCGAGATTTTCCTTCCAGAAGATTCTCAGCGTCCCAAGAAAAATCCCCTATATCCAACTTCTATGTTCCTAGAGAAAGCCAAACATATCATTGTTTTAGTTTCTTGTCGTTTAGTGTATCAATCAAACCAGTGAGTAGATGAGCCTATTCTAGGCTTTCTATCTATTTTCTTTAATGAACATAAGGCAACATTCATGTTTAATTTTAAACAATTTCTGGCTGATAATATGCATGAACAAATGATGAAGGTTACTATAGAAGGCATGTTTAAATATGCCTCTGTATTAGTCTATATGTTTCTTTTTCAGCAAGGAGAAAAGTTTCCAATAACTTTACATAAACAAGATGATCAAGGCATCAACCAACCAGTGATACAGTGGACTTCATTAGTCAGGAAAAACTCAACAGAGTTTAAATTTGCAGATTTCATAAACAGTTTTTTTCATACAGTTGCAGAGCTTCTTAGCAGTCAAAGTGAGCCAAGGATCAGTTCAAATATTAAAAGGGTTTTTCACCTAAGTGAGCAGAGAAAAACTAGAGACTAGTATCTATACCAAAATTATACAAAGAAAAGGGTATATGAATGTGAGTTGGCTCCCTACAAGCTGCCTAAATATGTTCCAATGAGGATTTTCTCTCTGGAATACATAAGGCAGATGATCAATATGGATGAAATCCATTTTGTCTCAGGCAAAAGAAAATCAAAATTCAAGATCAAGACTCAAGTGGACCATATGTAATACCATAATAGCAGGAGATGAGGCAGACTCAATCCTCAAGCAATTCAATTTTCAGTGCAGTTTTACTTGGTCATATGACCCATTCAGTATAATTTCTAATTTAAGGGTGGAACTCAAAACCACAACTTATAATCATACCCCCAAACCAGAGATCCAGAAGTTCATGAATCAAGACCAGTGGGAGGAAAATACACTACAAGAAGCAAAAGAGTAGATTCTATCTACAACCACCCTCCACACTCCAGTACCTCAAGATAAACAGGGAAAAAGGCAAAGGGAAGAACCTTCATCTTCAGCATGTACAAAAATAAGTGCCCAAAAATTCATCATTCAACAGAAAAAGCAGAGGACACATCTCAAAGATGTCACCATTCAGAATGAGGAAGAACAAGAAACTATTGTTATGTTTGGTTTACAAGTTCCCATAGTGTCAGAGGAACTCTTCCCTGATACTCCATCCTCGACCTCACAGAATCCTTCAGAGAAATCACAGTCAACAGAATTGGGTGAACATGATGATCCCAATATCTTCAGTAAGTTTTTGCAAATTAAGCAGAAAAATGAAACACTCAAAGCCAGCACCTATGCTCAGTTTTGGAAGAAGAATTCTACCTCCCAGCATAGGTTGTTAACAACATTTGATAGTGAGAAAGGAAGGATGCAAATGGCATTTTTACAGGCTCAAATACCATCTCCAAAAAACCTTCAAACTATAAGAAGACTATCTTCTCATTTGATGCAAACAAAATACATCCCATTGATCAAATGGATATGCATAGACAGTCTGGAGAAATTATTTTCTCCATCATGAAAAATACTGCTATGGCAGTTTCAAAGCTAAAGACATCCCTCACCAATGTCCAGTCACAATTAAAATTGGAGAAAATTTCTTCATTAGCAAAGGACACTAAAATCAAAACATTGGAAGATTTGGTGATCAAGCTAGGTTATGATCCCAGTGATGTCAAAGCAGTGGAGGAGATCCTCAAGAAAAATAATGCAAACATAGCAGCTCTCAGGAAACAGTTGAAGTTACCTTCTACATAGGATCCACAAACAAAAGAGATAGAAGAAAGTGAGAAGCATAAAGAAGATATGCTCAAATTGATCATTGAGAAAAATATACAGATAAAGGAAATGGAGGAACAGATAGAGAAGCTACTTAAGGAAAAAGAAGAGACTGCATAATTGACTATAGCTTCAGTAATAGCCACACCAATTACAGTTGCAGGGACAGCAGGGGATTTGACATCAGTACCAGATGATTTAAACAAAGTTATGCAGGACCTGTCTCTTTAGAGACAAGAAAATGATAAGCTCCAGCAAAAACTGAAGAATCTAGAAGCACAGAAGATAAAAATTGATACCCTCTTGGTGGAAGAGATGCAGAAATCTCACCAACTTGCCAAGAAGATTGATCAATTAGAAAATCAGTCATTGATAGCTCACACCTTGGCCCAAGCCAAGGAAAGAATTTGGCTGGATATAAATCATGCCATAACTGAGATTTGGCCATCCATTCAAATTATTTTTGAACAAGAAGAGTTAATTGACAGGTGCAAAACAGCGATTGAACAAGTCAAAACAGCATTAGGACAAAAACCAGCTGCGGCTATATCCATGATCAAAGTGTTGAACTCAATGACTAGATCAGAGTTAGAGCAGATCCAGATTGCAAATAGGACAGAGACCATCCTAGAAATCAAAAAGGTATTGCAGAAAAGGAATTTAATGACTCAATTGGAGACTAAGTGTCAAACTCTAGAAAATGTTGTCCAGAGATTTCATACTAAATTTAATTTGTTGAATCAAAGAGGATTGCCAGGGTTAGTAGCACCCAATGACAGATTAATCAACTTGGAAGATTACTGTGAGAACTTTTACACTATTGCAACAGATAAATCCAAGTTTGCAGGTATCAAAGGACATGTCACAGGTAAAGCTTTCATAGAAGCCTTGGAGTTTGATTTAACTATCAAACATGAAATCAAGCACATTTTCATCAACAAGCCAACTTTCGAGAAATATACTGAAGTAGATGAAGTTTATAGAAAGCTAATAAATCTTTCTATACCCAATGATGAAAGGTGGAATCAATTGTGTGATACTATTGAGTAAAATTTTTTAGCTCCAATAGACAGACAGCAAGACAACACATTTTGGGGCCAAGTCATCAACAATTTCCTCGAAGATAGTGCCAGCAACCTCAACAGTTTAAGCATTCCTACATTTTTGTACTATTTTTGTAATCAGTTAGATGTTTTTAGAATCCAAATATTTTTGTATAAATAAGTAGCAATTCGATGTATTAAGGGTTGAACCCTTGGGTGAGTTTTCTAAAGCAGAATTGTATCAAACTGAAATGGCTTCATATTAGTGAAAGGATTCTGGATTTGCTTCAAACAGCTTGTCACTTTGTGAGTTTTTCTTATGTTTTCACTTCATTTTGTTGTTCTACATGTATTTAAGTTTTTATGAAGAAAATTGGGTAAGAGAAAATTAAATATCGGTCTATCTTAAATCCCCTTTGAAGTTATAATCTATTTTAGAGATTGGTTTATTGCACTGTTTGTCTTTATAAGCTCCTCTACATTTATAGATTGTCAATCATCTTCATAAGATTAAATATATTTTGTTGGGCTGTAAATATTGTTTACTTACATTCTTTCTTATGATTAACTAAAATTCGGTTTGAATATTTAGGAAATCAAAGACTCTTAAATCTCTACATTTCTACCTTTTAAATCAAATTATTGTTCAGAGGTAAAGAATCAGCCCTTTCTTAATATTTAGTATTAAAAAGGTTTAAGCACCTGCCTTAATCTGCTCACAACATTGGTCATTCAAAAAACTTTTGAAACAACAAAACATTTTAGATGCTCTGGCACAATTACTTAACCTAGAATTATCTCAGAGGACAACAGGGCTGGAAAACATTTCCATGGAGGTTGATGCAACTAAAAGAATGAAAAAGCATACATGGCCACAATAAAAGAAACCGAAGAAAATCAAAATGCAAAAGATAGACATGAGTTAGCATTGTTCTTCATTGAACAATGAACTCAGACCTGCAATTGAAGGACGAATTGGATGTTTTGGATGAATTTTTAAGTTTGTAAACTTCCCTATGTTATTTTGGAGCTTCTCTTTGATATCTTGATGGATGGATATATTCGCTTTCTCTTGTAAGTGTGAAATAAATTAGGGTGGTCGTTTCAAAGTGTAATTTGGCATGCTACTGCGCTGAGGTCTTCTCTAGGTGCCCTCTAATTTTGAAGCAAATCCCGTGGCTAGATTTGGAGAAATATCAAGCCCTAGCTCCAACATCGCATTCTCCTCCTAGGCCTCTTTGGTTAGTGGCTTTCTTAGGGTTATTCACGCTTAAAACTCAAAGGAAGTTCACCTCTCATTGACCCTTCTTCTCATCCTTGCTTGACCTAGTCTTATTGTTGATGATCATTATAAACCATAGGCCTTGCTTGGATCCCCCTAGGTCTCTCTTGTGGTCCCAAACCTTCACATGCTCATTCCTTCATGAAACCCTAAGAGAGTTCCTTCTATTTCTCTACGAATCCTTGATCTAGGTATATCCCTTGTGTTGACTGTCCTTTCTCCCTAGGTCTAGGCCTCCTCCCTGGAAGCCTTTCTTGGTGAGCCCTTACCTTGCCTTCAAAGCAAGCAAGCCATTATCTAAGCCTCTGCTATAAATGAGCTTTGGAAATCACACCATCTAATCATTGACCTCATCATTCTAGTGATTTCTTTCATACTAGGACTCCTCCCATCGGTGAAAGTCTGTAAAGAGCAGGGGACATTGACTGAGGTGATAGTGGGTCTTTGTCCCATTGTTGCCATTTGGTTTAGTAGTTGTCCTTTAGGCACCCCTCCTAGGACCCCTGCTAGATTGTGTGGTAACATTTTTGGCACTGTTGTAGGGGACACGAGACATCTGTCTTGTTCCCCATACGACAATATTAACATATCATTCTTAGCGACTCCACTAGAAGAACGAAGCCCTTGTTCTTCATTGAACATTAAGGTCGATGCTTGTAGGGTGAAGCAAGCATTAGTGAAGGCAAATTGATTCATCCTGGAGACTCCTCATATGATTAACATTAGTATTCAATGCAATGTGGTATTGGGCAAAGAAATACCCAACATTGGATATCGAGTGGGTTCCAGGATATCCAAATAGGGTTGATTGGAATAATAGCACCCCAGTGCCATTGTTTGATGGTGATGCATCTTGAGCAGTTGACCATGTGACTAACTTTAAATCTATATATCAAATGCCAATGTGATCCATGAAGATGTTCTTATCAACTTGTTTCTGACTTCTATTAAGATTAAACCCAATCGTTGGCTTGAAAAGTCATGCAAGCCCAAGAGTATCCCTTCTTTATCTACATTAGTAGACCACTTCCTGATGCATGAGAGGCTTAGACTTCAAGTGGTTGAAGATGCCATCCAACGCCTTGCTTCATTCAAACCAATGGACTTAGATGCATTCCCTAATGCCCCTCATCTATTACTTGCTAAGCACCATAAGTGGTTGCCTAAGTTTGATAGAGATGTTATTGCAAATGCCAAAAAGCATGTGGATGATTTTCTATAGGAGGTTAACTTTTGGATGCCCAATGAAGACAAAGAGGATCTCATTGTAATACTCTTTGCATTGACATTTAAGGGAGAGGTCAGGGATTGGTATGATGGCCTGCCTCCAAGAAGAAATTAAGATTTTGACCAATTCAAAGATGTTTCCATGAAGAGATGGACTAGTCAAAGTGATCCTAGTTGCTCAAGAAAACAAGGAAATCCAAGCTTCTTCTCTTGATCATCTTGATGAGGCCAGCAATGAGAATAATAAAGAAGAAGAATGTCAAGAGAATCCCTTCCTACCTGATCAACATGAAGTAAGTGGTGAAGGTGGCAATTTTGAAGGGAACCTTGATAAGAATGTCAATAAGGAGTACACCTTGAAAGGAGAAGCTAAAGGTGTCTCTCCACTTCCCAAGGATAGTCCTCTTCTTGATATGGATGATGAAGCCCTTGAGGAGAATCCTCCCATTACCCCTTTGGATATCTCTGGCCACTCTTATGTTGAAAAGGGAATATGGGAAATGAGGGATCACCCTTCTAATAAGAGCCTTACCTATGATACCGATGATACCATTAGGGCCCCTATTTTTCCCTATGATCCCGGGGGGATATCTGAGTCATCAATTGATCCTTTCCTCAGTCACACAACCATTGGCGATAACGATCCTTCTTCCCCTTCCAAGATTGATCATTTGGGAGAGCACCTCGTAGATCCTGACCCTTCATGTCAGCTTCGTCCTTTTCCTTCCCATTATGATCTTCAAGCAACCAAGAAACCTAACACCATTGAGAAGGACTGTGATATGCCTAAGTTGGAACTTGGCACTCCATCAAAGATTCATGAGCTTGATTGTTGCTATATCCATCTCTTGGTACAAGGATAGGTGCACACTCTATTATTATTTTCCCTCCCCATCTATGATCCTTAGTGCATGGTCATTTCATTCTCCCATCTCCCACCCTCATGACCCAATCTATGATTATTCTTATCCTCATTATCCCATGGGTGATTATAGGGGTAAGTGATTCTACATTGAATTGGTGACATGTTGGTTACATTGGCTATATGATTACACTTAGCATTTTCATAATGTAGCCATGTATGTTAGAGTAGGATGCATTGTGTATTGTTTTTCATTAGAACCAACAACATATTATGTCATCATGCTAGATTAGGTGCATTTAGAATTAGATATTATTTTTGTTGATTTTATGGTCTAACAAAAGAATTGATGATCAAAGGACGTTGTAAAAACATGTTGCCCCGTGTGCTTAATCTTTGATGTGCAGATAACAAGTCTACGAACCCAAGAGATTGTTGGTGTTCTCATGACCTCCCCGTTCGAGTACCTTGTCCACTCCATTGAGAGATCATGTATCAATTGGAGCCAAATGTTACCCACCACTAGTGGGTGACACCCATAAATAAAAATAAATAAATAAATAAAAATTAAAAAATTAAAAAAATAAAATAAAAAATAAAAAATAAAAAAATTCTCCTAGATTTGACGCCAACTAACAACCAGCAGCCACTAGATAGATCAATGTGCCACCATTCTCTGCCACTTGAGCCAACCATTATGTGCCCTTTCTCGTTTGTTATGATCGCATGTTTGAAGGTGGGCCTTCCAACCCCGAAGATATGGCTTTTCATTATGCAATTGGGTATTTGTGCTTACTTATACTGGACACATTTGGACATAGATTAGTGGGGGTATATGACGAGAAGAATGGGCTTGGTCTGTACTTTTGTTCCCTTGTCCCAACTTGGTGGTTAATCTTGTATCCTAGTCCCATGTGATCTCCTTTATGGGCTACTAGCTTTAGGAGTGGTGCTACATGGGAAACCCCGATTTTGGTTGTGTGGTCCCACTTCCCGACACCATACAGATCACTCCCCTCCGCTCATTATAACCCCTTTTCACTCTTTTCCCATCTGAGTCCACAAGGAGTTAGCCTCCCCCTCTCCTTGTCTACCCCTTGGGTCGTGCCTGGAATGATGCCCATGAGGTTGATGCAGCTAAAAAGAAATTTAAAAGCATCATTTGGCCACTTATTATAGGAAATGTACCACAAAATGCAAAAGATGGTGGGGACATAAAAATTTAGCACGTGGACAAAAGCCAAACATGAGCTCTACCCTTATCATTATGGCCATCACCCTGGTTCCTGTTACCCACCATCTATGGGTGACACCCATAGGAGAAATTTTTCTCCTAGATTGTCTTCAACCGACAACTAGCAGCCGCTTGCAACCACCAGATAGCTCGATGTGCCATCATCTTTGCCACCTGAGCCAGCCATTATCAGCCCTCACCCATTTGTTATGATCGTATGTTTGAAGGTGGGCCTTCCAACCCCGAAGGTATGGCTTTCAATATGTAGTTGGGTATTTTTGCTTACTTATCATGGGCACTTCTGGGCATGGATTAGTGGGGGGGCTTCTGTGAAAAGAATGGGCTTGGTTTGTACTCTTGTCCCCTTGTCCAACTTGGTGGTTAACCTTGTATCCAAGTCTCGTGGGATCTCCTCTATTGGCTACTAGCTTTAGTAGTGGCACTACATGGGAAACCCTAATTTTGGTTGAGTTCCCGCTTCCCGACACCACATACATCATTCCCCTTCGCTCATTATAACCCTTTTTCACATATTTTCCATCTGGGTCCACATTTGTCCATTAGGTCCACAAGGAGCTAAACTCCCCTCCCCTTGTCAACACTTTGGGTCGGGCCTGAAACGATGCCCCAAAGGTTGATGCAGCTAAAAAGAAAGTTAAAAGCATAATCTGGCCACTTACAACGGGAAATGTACAATAAAATGCAAAAGATAGCAGGACATAAAAATTTAGCACGTGCACAAAAGCCTAACATGAGCTCTACCCCTTATCATGGCCATAAACCTAGTTCCTAGGGCCCCCTATGTGAGCCCCCTGCATCATTAAGGAACCCATGATTGTCCCAACCCCTGGTGGGCAATGAATTACCCAACCTTAAACAAGGTATCCATTTCTATATCATTCACATCATGCTCGCATCCCCTAGAGCCCCGAGCAGTTAAAAGAAAAAAAAATCAATAAAAGGCAAAAGGCATAGGAAGCATGGAAAAACAAAGGTCGAGGTAACTCATGTACCACGATTGCTACCTCCTACATCTATGCACCTATGTGCAGGCTTCCCTCATCATAGCTACTCTTGTAACATGGCAAGTGGCTTGGAGCCTTCTCTGTTGCCCCACTCTGTCCCATCATTATTTCATATGGCACCTACCATTTAACGGATGTATCATGGACCTGACACTCCCTTAAAGGCTGAAACCACCTAATAGGGTAATTAATTAACCTCACTCTTGAACCTGGGGATACCTGTACATTCTAAAGCCCATTATGGAAAGGCATGCCACTATGAAGTGTCCACTTGTTCCCTAATTTGTAAGCTCATTTACTCAATTGTACTAATGAAATGTTGTACTGGAAGTTGAGGAGACACATTGGATCTTATACAGGATTGCAGGTGGGTCTTCATCTAGGGTTTGGCCACCCTATACAGGATCCAAGCCCTCCAGAGGGTCATGATGGCACTTGTAGGGCGAGCGTTGAGAGCCATGGGCCTCCTCCACAGCAGAGCATTGGTTACCAAACCATGGGATCCTTCAGCCACATTTGGCTTGTTCGTGCCCCACTCATGCAGAGATGATGATGCGCTTGGACCACATTGCCAGCCGGCCACATACTTGCACTAGACAATTGGCATATGATCTAAGGCCCAAATGGGGTTTTGTCTCACCTAGGGAGTCATGGGAGGGATTGTATCATCATTCTAACCCTTATGGATGGAGTATTGACATGTTGATCCAGTTGGAGACCCATCAGACCATTTACTGTGCCCCACGGCCACTTGGGAGCACCATTGATGTTTTGCTTGGAAACCAAGGGGCCAACCCCTTGGTCATCATCATGAGAGCCCTCCTCTTCGATTTGGCACATGGAGGACTTGTCTAGACCTTCCAATGGTCCATTTGCACCATTTTTCTATTATTTCGACCTCATTATGAAGGCTTGTTGCATAATCTTGAGCTATTTGGTGGGCAAGTCACCAATTTTATTATTATTTTTCACATTAGAGTCATTTTAGGGGGTTCATAAGGCTAATTTGACCAATTCGAATTGTTAAAGGCTCATATATATTATAAATACAAGTGAGGCCTCATTTGTAAATCATCATCACTTGGATTTTGATTTATCTTATGAAAAAGAACTCGAGCCTAGAATTGAAGGACGAATTGGATATTTTGGATGCATTTTGATGTTTGGAAACTTCGTTATCTTATTTTGGAGCTTCCCTTTGATATATTAATGGATGGATACATTCGATTTCTCTTGTAAGTGCTATTTTCTTTATAATGCTACATGAGTCATGTATGGAATGTTTGTCAAGTCTTATTGCTCCCTAATTGAAGTGCGAATTTTTGAAAACACTGGGATTTGAAGTATTGCATGCATTACATGTTAAATATTAAGTGAATGAATGTTCCTAGAGGTCTAAATACACATTGCATTGCCTTGAAACTCCATCAAACATTAAATGAAGTATAAATACCTATAGGTGTTGTGTTGTTGCATCATTAGGGCTAGTGAAGTTGCTTAGGTCTCCTTAATAGAGCAAAATATTGAAACCAAAATAACTCTTGACTCCATTCTTCCCAATTGTAGGACGCTAGGTCTGGAATCCTTGGTGATCAACCCTAAACCTTTTCTTTCTCCTTTCTCCATTTGTTTTCCCTAACCCTTGATGATCTCCTAGGGCGAAATGCATTAGGGTGGTCGTTTCAAAGTGTAATTTGGCATGCTACTGCACTGAGGTCTTCTCTAGGTGTCCTCCAATTTTGAAGCAAATCTCGTGGCTAGAATTTGAGAAACCTCAAACCCTCGCTCCAACATCACATCCTCCTCCTAGGCTTCTTTGGTTAGCAGCGTTCTTAGGGTCATTCATGCTTAAAATTCAAAGGAAGTTCACCTCTCATTAACCATTCGTCTCATCCTTGCTTGACCTAGTCTTATTGTTGGTGATCATTGCAAACCATAGGCCTTGCTTGGATCCCCCTAGGTCTCTCTTGTGGTCCCAAACCTTCACGTGCTCGTTTCCCTGCTATATTGTGTGGTAACAAGCACGTGGGCAAAATCTTAGCATGAGCTCTACCCTCCTCATTTGGCCATCACCCGATTCTTGAGCACATGTGTTGTTGGAATTTTGGTTAGCTCAGAAGATATTTCCAAGAGAAAGAAACCCACCAAAAGTAGTTAGTAGGTCAATTTACCCAAAATTGGGGTTTTAGACCCAAAGTAGAGTGGTTTAGGACCTAAAGAAACTAATTATTTATTCTAATGGATTCAGAGGCTAAAACCCTGAAGATCTAAAAGTTTCCTAAATGACCTAAGAGGAAAATATAAATAGAAAGCCTATGGAGAGACTCATTCCATCATAAGTGAGATGGACTTCACTTGAGGAGATCGTTTGCCCTAAAGAAGTTACAGTTCTTAGAAAGAGGAGCCACAACCAAGGAGGATGAAATATGGTCTATGATGGAAGACAAGTTGGTCGAGTTTTGTCTATCCTAACAGATCGAGTAATCTGTAATAGACCAAATTTAGGGCCTATGAAAAATTTGATCCCTCTCTTGGGGTTGGATGGCGAGAGATATTGAGTTGGTATCCGATGGAGTCAGCTATGTGGCTAGATATATCCATGGCTACGAGCATAGTCCAATAGGGGCCATGGCTTACTAGAGGAGTCCGTAGGCCAAACTATTGTTGGGATCCAGGTGGGATTCCCTGCCACAGCACGGGTTTGGTTAGTGGTGGTATTAACAGTGTGATGGATTTGGTGACCGAGCACCCACACACTTTCAAATCTCCATCCGCACTAGTGATAGGATGGTTTGACAGGGGAGAAAACAAATTTCATGAGTTGTCTTGGCATATTGATTGTGAGCAGGGTCACAGGGTGATTAGCCTACTCTGGAAGGAGTTGGTAGGGGGAGGCAGTATCGGTAGGCCACCAGACAGGGCATTGCATGGAGATGATGCTCTCTTACTGGTATACTAGACACAAGAGCTATTGAGGATAGGCATGGTAGTGTCAATTCCTTAGCCTGTGGACAATTAAGTTGCTCAGTTCTATCAAGGCAGATGAGGAGATATGGCTCACATCGTGGAGGGCTTACTAGCAACGTGGTGTATGCATTGACACATATGGGATGCCATATGGTACAAGGTGATACGATAGTGAGTGTTGGTATCTAATGGTGCATGGAATTGTGCCAAGGATTTCAGTTCCAAGCAGAGAAGTGCAGGGGTGCTTATTTATGTACAATAGAGCATGATGATGCACAACAGGTTGTTCGAGTGTTGCCACCGGAGAGATCTCTTGACGAGGACATCAGGCACACCATTGGGTTTGGCACACCCATATTTGGAGAGCAAGTTGATAACAGGGTTGACTGTGAGCTTCCATTTATCAATCTCCGACATTGCACACTAACACGGGGGACTTGGCTGTCTTCTCTTGATGCTCTCATCGCGAGCAACATGAACCAGGAGGTTCATATGAGACAGTTGGTGATCTAAAAATGAGATCTTAGACAATTATTAAGGTATTACAGACTCATGTGCATGGATTTGCCTACGTTACTTTGTGCAATGGATTGCTAAGATTGCGAAATACATAGACAATGAAACAAATAAAGAAACATAATAGACAACACACATAAACACAACAAGTTTAATATGGAGTTCAGCCAACACTCCTGGGCTACGTCTCCTGGTCCAGCCTTCAGTGGTGACCTCTCTATTATGTATTTGAAAACAGAGTTTTACAGAAGTGAGCTCAATTTGAGCCTCACACAACAGATACAAAACAACAAGGCTTTACTTGGATCCCCCAAGTCTTTCTGAGTACACAAACTCTCCTCATCAACTCTCTGTCTCTGTTTGCTCTCTGTTTCAGCACTGCTTGTCTCTATTTCTGGCAGTCTGTGGCTTTAAAGCCAATCGACGCTGTCTGTTCGTTTCTCCTTCTTGGGCTCTATGGCTTCCCGGTCTATGTCTGCTCAGATCCCCCTCTGAGCGTTAGCAATCATTGCTAAATGCTTTCAGGGGTGGTGGCCACCTATTCTGTAACGGAATGGGTCATCGGGCCTTTGAAATCCCCAGAAACAGCATTCTCTGTGTTCACAGCAAAATACAATAAAAACATAGGAAATTCGCCAAACTATCGTGTATCGGATTTGAAATAATATAAATTCCCCTTATAGCTCCTATCGGGTCCGCCTTTATGTCGCTTATCGCATCTCCACCGTTGATCTAGAAGATCTAGATCCAACGACTGTGGTTCATTTCAGGCGACCCATGCGTACGGGAGTTAACCGCCTGAAAAGAGTGGTTTTCTCTCTCCAGGGCCTGGACACGTGGCAGCTAATGTATGGGCTCGGACGGAGCCCAGCCAAAACCTCTTACCGCCCACAGCCTGCCCGAAATCCCGCTTGTTTCGTGATTTCCCTTTTTATTTAAAAATACATTGAAACATGAAAATCCCGCTCATCTCGGACTTGAAATCATATGTAACAGCATTAATAAACCTTTTTGGGTCCAGCAACATCGCCCAAATCGTGTTTCCCTTGGTTTTCGTTTATTTAACGAAAGCACAACTTTACATAGAAAAAACCCTTTTTTACAGATCTCAAACTATATCAAATATCATTTATGATCCCGTCGAGTCCAGCCATCGCATCACATATATACATATAACCCCGCTCCGTGGTACTGCTCCGACGCAATATGGTGATATTGCAATCGCACATTGCATAAGCCCTCGGGCCATTTGGTAACTGCTCCTCTATAATTGCCGATTGCAATATCGCGATTCAACTTGGGCCGTCGATCTGCGTGCTTGATCAACGATCCTCGTTGACCCATGCAAATCGCGATCGCAACTGTCACATGGTCACCTCCAATGGCCTCCGCCTGTCACCGCCGACTACGATATGCCGATCGGATCTGGACCATTGATCGGCCAGATCCGACGGCTCCAATGCATTGTAGTTTTAAGCCGCCGATACTCTGTTTTTCAATGTTTTCTCTATGTTTTTGCCTCTCGATAGTGTAATCTGCCTTTTTGAAAGGTTCTTCTTAGGTGACAATTTTGTATGTTTGAAGACTTAGAGGGTTTTCTAGGATCCATTTGAATCACGCCTTCCCACTGAAAAGGCTTTTGGACCACCAAAAGTTGGGTTTTAAGCATCAATCAAGTGAGGGTACAACTTCCTCACTTGCCCAATCTCTATCCATCTTGCACTGCTTGGTTTTGAACCTTTGAGTCCGATTCTGAGGTACTCAACATCCCCTCTACGCGTAGTTCTCACCTTCCTGTCCAGAACTGTATCTTCCTGCAACTCATTGAGATATTCAGGCAACAGATCATCAATAGAAGGCAACTAACTTTGCTCTTCGGGATCTTCAATCAATGAAGGTTCAAATAGTCTCAAGTTCTCTGCATTAACTATTGAATAGATGTGCATGTAAGCTGGCAAATCAAGGCGAAAAGCGTTCTCACCAATTTTCTCAAGTATCTTGAAAGGCCCATACCTTATTAGCTTCAGCTGCTTACCTTCACCTTGCATTCTGTCTTTGCTGATGTATAGCCAGATTTGATCACCAACTTGGAAGCTATGCTCAATTCGATGCTTATCATGCCTTGCCTTGTACCTGGCTTGGCTCTTTTCCAGCTGTTCCTGCACTGCCTGGTGAATTTCTTGGATATGTTCAATGAACTTGGTTGCTTTGTCCACATCACTGTGTCCATCAACCACTATGTCTTTTTCAAAGACAAAATCCAAGGGAAACATTGGTATAAAACCAAAACAAGTCTCAAAAGGAGATCTTTGTGTAGAAGAATGCTTAGCACGGTTGTAAGCATGTTGCACATAACATAAATGTTCATCCCAAAGCTTAGGATGCTTGCTGCAATTACCCCTGAGCAACTGGATTACTGTCTTATTGACTACCTCTGTTTGGCCATTTGTTTGTGGATGAAAGGTTGTGCTCTTCTTCAGCCTGGTGTCCATTAATTCCCACAAACTTGACCAAAACTTCCCAACAAATCAAGAATCTCGATCAGATACTATGGAAGTGGGTAACCCAAAATGCACCCAGACATGTTGAAAGAACAACTTCGTTGTTTGTTCAGCTGTAATCTGATTGTTGCAAGGTATTAAATACACATTTTACTGAACCTGTCCACAATAACATATAAATAGTCATGACCTTTTTTAGATTTTGGCAATCCCCCAACAAAGTCCATGGAAACACTTTCCCAAGGACGAGAAGGAACTGGTAGTGGAGTGCACAAGCCTAATTTTCTATTGCTGGGCTTGCTTTTAGCACACATGGTACACCCTTTAATATATCTAGAAACTGTTTCATGCATTCTTGGCCAATAGCAGAATCTTTG
>APFE031174646.1:0-15368 GCA_000404065.3 Pinus taeda | reverse complement strand
TGGTACTGTAACAAAACCTATTTTCAAATCAATAATATCTCTACATGTCAATAATATCTCTAGTAAAGGAGAGGTGACTATTCATGTTTAATAATCTTGTTATATTTTAAGTATTAAGTGTTTTGTCCTTATTAATTAAATTTAAATATGGTTACAAAATCATTGTTAGTCCTTGCCAAGGTAGGACTCTATTTGACCATTACTTGTTTAACATTGAGCAATGCAACTTATAATGTTTATGTTTGAGGAAAAATATGTATTTTTCAATAGTATTAAGAAAGTAATTTTCAAACATTTGATTGGACATAATTTGAAGGTCTTATTGTAGGCTTTGCATAATGTAATGGAATGTGAATAATTATATGGCATATATTATTCCATAATTTATGGATATCATTCCAATATTCATGCATGTTTTTTATGTATTTGTGTAAGTGATTTTTTAATCCAAAAATAAAATTCTTGAAAAGGGCTCATAGTTAGGTAAATAGCATATTTACCATTTGTTACTTCCCACCACAATTTAAGTAAGCCTTTGTATAAAATGTGGATAGAGATAAGATGTAAAAAAATATACTTATCATGCCAAGATTCATAAAGGCAAATATTTTATTGGTCATATCACATTATAAATTAATATGCTTTAAAATTATCTTAGGTTTGGTTGATAATATTTTGATTTATTATTTATTATTTAATTTTAATTTCCTTATGCATGTGTTTTTTCATTACTATATGTAATAGAGATGTTGTAATGTCCCATCCTATAAACATTTTGACTGAGTCAATATTTTTTTGTAAGTTCAACATTGGTGAGTCTACATCATGGTCATTTCCAAGAATAACACCCAAATAGGTTGGGGAACTAAATAGTGACTTAACATCCATGAGTAGCCCAAAGGCTATCACTATCTATCAAGGACCTCATGAACTTTGACTGAGTCAAATTACATAAAAATAAAAATAAAATAAAATAAAAAAGTAAAATTAATATTTATAATTATTAGTTAAAACATTTTGATTAATAAAATTATATGAAAATAAAAATAGAAAAAAATAGTCTTTCTAAGAATTTGGTAGATCTAGAAGATATGATGTGAGTTTTTGAAAATATGTTACTAGCTTATATAGTGAGATCCCACCTTTTTAATAGTTTCACCGGTCATCATCAAAAACTCAAACATGACAATACCTCAATAAAAAAAGCACAACATATGTCCATAAACTAATATTAACCATGTTCATGTTTTATCATAAAATTTTAAATAATAAAACAAAAAAAGTCAAGCTTAGTCATATTATTAAAATAAAAACAAAACATAATTATCTTGAATTATATGGAAAATTATAATTCTTAAAATAATGTTATTGTCCATTAATTTAAATCAAATAAAATACATGAGCTTCTGTCACATAGAGAAATTGTTTAGTCACATTATTAAAGTAACATAAAATAAAATAAAATACATAATTATTTTGAACTATAAGGAAAAGTATCATTCCTAAATTATGGTTGGTTATAACGATGTTATTATCCATTAAATTAAATTAAATTAAATATATAGAGCTTCTTTTACATGGAAATTTTATTTTATGCATATTTTAAAAACAATATTATTGCAATATTAAATTTTTATGGTATTAAATTAAAGTTGTTTTTTGTTAACTAGGGAAAGTAATTTTTCTCAATTGAATAAAAATCAACATTAAAGATATTTTCTACTTATTATATTATTAAAAATTAAAGTTAGAATAAAATACAACTATTTTTTAATATCTAAAATAATTCCAATTCACTACTCGTAAAATATCTAGTTTAATCTAATAGGTATTTTTAATATTCTAAAAAAAAAAAAAAAAAATTTAAAAATATAAATTAATTATATATTATTATAAATTAATTAATTAAAAGTTTATAGATTTCATTTCCCTTTATTTAGCAAACTTTTCCTATTCGTTTATTTTTAAGATAATAAGGATATTTTTTTAATTAATTATTTTAATACTAATCTTTAAATTTTATTTTAGTTAATTATAATTTATGGAAATATTTCTGAAATATATCAATATATATTTTAAATTTCAAATTATTTTCTTTTTATCACAATTTATTATCACTAAAAAATTTACTTGTAACTATTTCAGTCTAAAGAACATAGGCAAAGTTTAAAGAGTTTGGAAAAAAATGTTATCATTCATATAATTTGATATACTTAATTTTAAAGTCAGTGCTAAGCCAGATACCAAATGTTACATAACATAAATTTTCCAAAAAAATTATCCAAAAAAATCTTAAACTAAATTAACTTTTTCTTAATTTCTAAAATTATTTCTAACCTAATCTTTTTATTACCATCTAATTTTATATGGAATCACTATTATTTATTTATTCTTCAAAAATTATTATTTCCAAATTTAAAGATAAGTTATATGATGATAAAGAGTTATTTAGAAAAAATAAACTAATGTGGATCAACCCCAATCTTGATAACAAGTGTGTCTTGACTAGTGATAAGAAGAAAATGGACATTTACTACATATCCTAAGCAAGAACGAATTCCCATGACCTTCAAAGTGAAGGCGTTGGTCAAATTCCAAGAATACCTTGGTACAAAAGAGTTTGTCAACTTTTCCATACTAAGAGGGTTGAAGATGAAAAGCATTTTTTCTGTGGGATTGTGGAAAACTCACTCACATATGTTGTAATTTTCAAAATATTTGCCACATTACCAACCTTCTTCACATGTTAAATCAACAAAACTATAGCGCCATATTAGCCATTCTCTCCCTTCTTTTCTATCATAAAAATAAAATATTTTTATTTTATTTTTATGATAGAAAAGAAGGGAGAGAATGGTTAATATTAATGGTTTAACTTTCCATTAATCTTTTACTTTCTTGGTAGACATTACTCACCATCATTATCATATTCCACTGAATACTCTCAAATTTATTAATTTAATTATTTTATTTCAAATCTTAATCTTTTCTCCCCTAAATATTTTTAAGTTTAATAATTAAATTAGTTTTGATTTTTTAATTCAAACCAATTTATATATATATAATATATATATATATTAAAATTAATCTAAGGGATGTCTAGTAGGTTTTTGGGCTAATTAGTTAGTCACCAATTATATATATATATATATATAATATAATATATTATTTTTTATATTTAATAAATAAAATAATATTAAAATTTTTAGGGACCTCTAGTAGGTTTCTTGGCTAAGAGTTAGTCTTCCTCGAACTTAGGAAAACACTAAATGTCCCGAGACGTAGAGGCATCTCACAAAATTGCCTCTTAAGAACCATGAGCACGTTATTACGTGGTTTTCCTTGAATAACTGTGATGAGTTAGTGTGGAGGAGATTACTTGTTCTCACTCGTGCTCATTTGACAACTAAGTTAAATGTAGTCTAACAAGACGGAGTAGTTGCTGAGAAAGTTGGAAATTCCAGTCATATTTAGAGAAATAAGTTAAATGATTTTTGTAAATCCAAGTTATAGTTAGTTAAACTTCCAGTATATTAGGTGTCCTACAGTTTTTTATGGTTCTCAATCCATTTCCACCATCAACAACATGATTCAAAGAATGCCTCTACAAGCTTTTTTGAAATTTTTTGCCACTTTTGACCACCCCACAATTATTCGTGATAAGATTTCTCACCATATAAAAAATAATAATACCTCAAATCCAACTCACTTTTATTATTATTTCAAAAATATTATTAAAAAATCATTTTATTACCGATATTCCGGCCACTTTTAACCACCCACCCAATTCACCATATAAAAAACAATAATACCTCAAATCCAACTCACTTTTATTATTATCTCAAAAAGTATTATTAAAAAAATAATTTTATTACCGAGATTCCGGCCACTTTTCAAAAAATATTATTAAAAAAATAATTTTATTACCGAGATTCCCGTCACTTTTAACCACCGAGGCAATTCACCATATAAAAAACAATAATACCTCAAATCTAACTCACTTTTATTATTATTTCAAAAAATATTATTAAAAAAATAATTTTATTACCGAGATTCCGGCCACTTTTAACCACCGAGGCAATTCACCATATAAAAAACAATAATACCTCAAATCCAACTCACTTTTATTATTATTTCAAAAAATATTATTAAAAATTTAAAATAGAGAACACCCCGAACCATTGTTACCACAACACCTCAAGGGGTTTTAATTTCGAAAAAATGGAAGGTGCAATTAAACATGGTCAAATTTAACACGCTATCGGTTATTTTATTTATTCAATAATGTAATAATGGTTTAGGTTATTTAATATAGGTCAAATTTAACCATATGCAATCTAGAATGTCTCCCTTGGGTTATAAAGCCTAGAAGCTCCGTGTAATTTACATTAGACATTTTCAAGCTCCTGTTAGTTTGAGAAATTCTGAGTGCAACTCATAGGTTGGCTACTCTTCAAAGCTGAAATTCGTCAAAAATGGGGAAGAACCCAACAAATGGACAGTATTACTGGATATGCTAGGTGCATCCATTTCTATCACTCCCAATGGGGAAGACACTGCTACTGCCTCCAAAAATCTGGTAATCTTCAAAATATTCTAATTTCTTTTTTTTTTCCAACAAACTTAGTTTATTTTCTTTCTATGCCCTATATTGGGGTTGCCACTCATGCTCCTTCTTTCTAACCTACTACCATTCTTATGAGCCCTAGTTACGCCAAATGAATGAATTGTGATTTTCTAGCATTAGAAACTAAGTCTAGACTAGTGACATAGGAATTTGGAAATAAGAGATGGGATAACCTTCCCCACCCGGTTCACTTTCGGACAGACCTACAATTTAGTGGGTCCTTGATCTATATAAGGGTAAAAAAAGCATGCTTGAAACATAACTTTCACTCTTCTATATATTAGGAAGAATAAGTTGGGAGAGAAAATCTTGGAGAAAGATGGAGAGATTTCTTCTGTCAACCGGTAGGCCTATATCATATGAAGCTATGACTAAGGTTGATCTTATGCTTATTCCCCTAATGTGTCATGTTTATGTTCCTTTTATCCTAAATGTTATGGAAATACTGTAGAAACTACTTAATAATATTCATTTCATTTCTACACTACAATCTTTTTTCTGTAGTTTTACTTCTTAAAGTAAGGGATTAGTCTCTCTCTTTCTCAGGCCGAGCGATATGCCTTGCCTAGGTTCCCAGCAACATCTAAGCAAGGTATTTCATATATTGATCCATACCTTGAGCATATCCAGTACCCAGTGAAGAGCCAGCCACACCAGTGGCATATCCACCAGCAGCGCATTCTGTAAGTTTGAGGTAGATCTTTTAAAATCGGGTTTCTTTCAATCAGTCAACTAGAACTATCCATTAAAGTTTTTTATATTAATCCAAATCCTAAAAATAATCTAAATGTTTTATGAGCCAAGAATGGAGAATAAAATTTATTCATATTAATGCAAAACCCAGAATTAATTTAAATGTTTTATGAACCAATTATGGAGAATAAATTGGTTGAGTTATTCTCATATGAAATATTTCTCTCATACGAGATCTGAAGCCAGCTTAGAGGGAGTGGAGCGTATGATCATAATAGCGTAAAATGTCCACACTATGGAGGGTATGATCATAATAGCGTATGATCGTAGCTGAGAGCGCAAGGGAAATTCAAAGCATAACGACTAAGAGTTTTTTTTTCCCTTCGAATTAAACACCACCAATAATAATTATTTTTTCATGATGCAAATTTATATGAGTTTTTTTCTGTAATGACATGTCAATATTATGAGGTGTTTCTATAATGACATCATTAATGTTATAATGGAAACTGAAATGTTTTTACATTATCTTTATTACTATGTTAGGGTTCTACTTAAGTGGGAAATTGATTGATCCTCTGACGTGATTGAGGGTGCTAGAACTGATTAACCTATACTTTTGAGACTTGATCTTTTGAGAAGTAATTTATTGCACTTTGTAAGTGGAAAATTGATTGATCCTCCTAATACTCAATTGGCTTGTGTCGCTTTTCCTGCATTTAGTTGAATCAAACTTGCATCTTTGTCTTGGAAGTTGATGGCTCTGCGAGCAAGAACCGCTTGAATTCTGATATCACAGGGGCTTGTTATCTCCATAGTTTGTGATCATTGGTATTTTTGGAATTTTATGCCATAAGAATAACTATGAGTTAGAAAACATCATGGGTTATATTAGAGAAGGTAATACCATGCATTAGAAAACATTACGAGTTAAGAATATGGATAAAAAAATGTTGTATGGATTAAATACAATGTCTTTATTTTTAATAATGTGAAGTCTAGACTAGTGTGACTAATTTTTTTGGAAATTCTTTTATTAATAGAATACAATAGTAAATATTTGAAGATATTCAGATAATTAATCAATTAAGATGGTATTCATAAATTAACACACATGTGAAAAAATGTATTGGATCTGATTACTTGGAGGTATTTCAAACTTTTCAAGTAAATTATGAGAGATGATATTCTTAAAATAAAACACACATGGAAACATTGAATGGGCAATGTTTTCCAAATAATTCTTATCAGCCAACGGAGATTTAGCAGGTACAAATATCCTTCAGTGGCCTTCCCCAACTCTGGAGCTTTAATAAACTTCATGGTAAACTTCATGGTTGAGTTTTGAAATTCTTCACTGCTGAAATGTTGAGATACCTGTAACATCATCTTCTCTTGAATCAGAGCATATTGGTTATTGTTATTTTCAAAACCAAAATCAACGTGGAATGGAGCATCAATGTAGAATCTAGAAGATGGTATTCAACAAACACACTGTTGTGCGTCCTCTCATTATATGTGAAACCTTTATTTTGAAACCCAATTACCTCCTTTTTGATTTCAGAATGATTTGACGCATTCTTGCGGAGCTTTGCCAAACATTGTCCTATCACATCACAGTGCTGCTAATATTGATGTTGTGGAATCACGAGCTCTCTTACAAACATAAATGATGATATCATGTGATTTTGTAATGTGATATCCACGGGAAAAGGTCTGGAAAAATATTCTATGGTCTTCAAGTCTCACTAAAATTTCTCCTTATAAATTACAAACATTAACAGTCCCAACAAATGAACTAACAGTCCCAACAAGAACTTGGAAACTTTATGTAGTAATACCACTACAATGCCGTGAGAATATTTGTTTTCCTTATGCAAACATGAATTTGACTGCAAATATCCATTGCTTCCAGCTGCCCCACAATTCTGTCATAGCCACATAGCACAACGAATTCTGCACAACAGGAAATATTCTTTACTAAAAATTCCTTCTCTTTTGAAATAAATCCTGAAAAGTGTGGATTTTTTTTTGAATTTTTTATAGATCACTATTTCAGTATTTCCTGGACTTTCAAATGTAAATTCAGGAAGCCTACTTGGATTTTTTGTTAAATTGTTATCTGGTTGTGCAATTGCAAACATATGACTATACTTTCTCAATTCAAAAGACCTTTAACACCCCTTCTAACAGATTATAAATCATTTGAGATTCATTCAATGCTTTGAGGCAATTTGTTTACTTCCAAACATGCATCTTCTTTGCAACATGTTTCTCATCGTGGAAATCCTCAGAGGGCAAAATCTTTCTCACAAACTGTTGTAGAGTCTCCACAAAAGTTCAAGGTAGAATATTCCTCACAATTCCCTTCTTGGAATGGACATGCCACAAATTCAACTTGGGAAACTTTTTAGAAAAAGTAGTTCAAGCATATAAATAGTTCAGATTCAACGTAGAATGTGAAATGGATACGTGTTACTAATGTAATTATGTTGCATCCTTACAACTTCATTTATGTTCATTTTATCTTTATTCATGTGAGTAGTTTTACATTATTCTTGTGAGCTGATTTGATTGGATGAGATGTTGTGGCTTTCTATTAGGTTCTGAAAAATTCACACTTGTGGATGTTGATGTTGTTGATGAGGCATATCTATGTTCAAGTTTAGACTTTGCAAGTTCTTATCATTCTCATAAATGTGTTGATCTTCATCTTAAGGAGGGAGAATATCTTTTTCTCTTGGCATTTAAGGATGCCTCTAGACGAAGCTTCATGGATTCCAAGCCTTGATGTTGACCTGGACTTCTTGGACTTCATGAATTGTTACTTTAGAGATATGCCACTCACAATGGACACTTTCAAGCATTTAATATCTCACATGAAACTGAGGCTTATGATTTAAGACAATTGAATAACATTTTGTTTACTAATTTTTATTATCAATAATTTTTATATATCACCATGCTTCTCAAATTTATGCCTTACAAAGTATAATTCAAATGTTTTAATATCATCTTTTAGTTAATCATACTTGTAAAACTCTCCATTTAGCTTCTTGATAGTCAATGTAACAACACCAAGAAAGTGATACGACCACTCCAATATAAATATGTTTGAAAGCACTCCAAGAATTTTAATAAATGTTATTGGAGTCGTCTTATCACTTTCTAGGTGGTGTTACATTAAAGCTAAATGGAGAGTTTTCCAAATATGATTAATGAAAAGCTAATCTTAAAACATTTGAATTATACTTTTATACACTGAAAATGTACATCCTAGGGAGCCTTTACTAATGTCTTTGACTCAATGAAAATAAAATCATGGCCTATAAACATCTTCCGGATGAAGTATATAAATCAGAAGTTAATTATTTTATGATTGGGAAATTAACTAGTAATTTCACCAAATGTTGAAAAGAAAATGTTGTAAGGCATAAAATTGAGAAGCATCATGATATATAAAAAATTACTGACAATAAAAATTAGTAAACAAAATGTTATTCAATTGTATTAAATCATAAGCATCACTTTCATGTGAGATATTAAATGCTTGAAATTGTCCATTGCCAATGGCATATATTTGAAGTGACAATTCATGAAGTCCAAGAATTCCCACTCAACATCAAGGCTTGGACTCCATGAAGCTTCCTCTAGAGGCATCCTTGAATGCGAAGAGAAAAGGATTTGCCCCCTCCTTAAGATGAAGATCAACACATTTATGAGAATGATAAAAACTTGCAAAATGTAAACCTGAATACCTATATGTCTCATCAAATCAAAAGGCTAAAACTTCTCATGAAATCAAGCTCACAAACAAGAAAAATGTAAAACTCCTTTTTCTAACTTCAAAAAGTCTTCAGTCTCCATTGAACCATTTCAGTTACAAAAAACTAACTATTAAAGTTGTATTAAGTCTTTAACACATGAATAAAGATAAAGGGAACATAAATAAAATTGTAAGGAGACATCATGAATACATTAGTAACAGGTATCTCTTTCACATTGGACGCTGAATCTGAACTATTTATATGCTTGAGGTACTTTTTCTAAACCATTTCCCAAGTTGAATTTGTGGCTCGCCCAAATTCTTGTCCATTAGAAGGGAATTGTGAGGAAGACTCTACCTAGAAATTTTGTGGAGCTTATGCAACAATTTGTGAGAATGAATTTGGAGTTGGAGGATTTTCAGTATGAGAAACAGGTTGCAAAGAAGATGTATGTTTGGAAATAGACAAATTTCCTCAAAGCATTGAATGAATCTCAAATGATTTCTAATTTGTCAGAAGTGGTGTTCAAAGTCTTTGAATATAAAAAGTACAGTCATATGTTTGCAATTGTGCAACCATAGAGCAATTTAACATAAGATCCAAGTAGACATCCTAAATTTACATTTGGAAGTCCATGAAATACGAAAATAGTGATCTATCAAAAAGTCAAAAGAAAATCCACACTTTTCCAGATTTATTCCAAAATCAAAGGAATTTTTTGTAAAAAAAAATTCCTATTTTGCGGAATTAGCTATGCTATGTTGCTATGACAGAATGGTGGGGCAACTAGAAGTAATGGATATTAGTAGTAAAATTCCTCTTTACATTAGGAAATCAAATATTCGCACCACATTGCAGGCGTTTTACTTACATAAAGTTTCCAAGTTCATTTGTTGGGATTGTTAATGTTTTTAATTACAAGGAGAGATTTTAGTGAAAGTTGAAGACCACAAAATATTTTTCCAAACCCTTTCCCGTGGATCTCACATTAGAAAATCACATGACATCATCATTTATGTTTATAAGAGAGCTCGTGATTCCAACAACATCAATATTAGTAGCATTATTACAGGACAATGATTTGCAAAGCTGGGCAAGAATGCATCAAATTGTTCTGAAATCAGAAAGGAGGTACTCGTGTCTCAAAATAAAATATTTTCATATGATGAGAGGACGCACAACATCTTCACGGTAAATAATAAGGGTGTTTGTTGAGTATGGTCTAGTAGATTCTAGCTTAATGTTGGATTCCATGTTGATTTTGGCTTTGGATATAACAATAACCAATATGCTCTAATTCAAAGAAGGAGATGTTACAAGTATCTCAACATTTCAGCAGTGAAGAATCTCAAAACTCCAACCATGAAGTTTCTTAAAGCTCTAGAGTTGGGGAAGGCCATTGAAGGATATTGATACCTACTAGTAACAAATTGATTATTTTAACAAATATCCACCAGCTAATAACAATTATTTGGAAAACATTTCTCATTCAATGTTTCCATGTGTGTTTTATTTTATGAATATCATCTCTCACACTTACTTGAAAAGCTTGAAATACCTACAAGTGTTATGAAGTAATCAGATCCAATGCATTGTTTCACATGTGTGTTTTAATTTATGAATACCATACTAATATATTAATTATTTGAATATCTTCTCATATTTACTATTGTATTGTATTAATCAAGAATTTTCCAAAAATTCAGTCAGACAAGTCTTAACTTCACATGATTAAAAATGAAGACATTGTATTTAAGTCGTACAACATCCTTTTTCTCATGGTATTCTTAACTCGTGATGTTTTCTAATTCATGGTATTATCTTCTCTAATATAACACATGATGTTTTCTAACTCATAGTTGTTCTTATGGCATAAAATTCCGAGAATAGCAATGATCACAGTCTATTGCTAGAAAAAGCAAATAGGGAAAAGGAGCTAAGAAATAGGTTGTTCTACACAGTTCCATTGTAGCAAAGTCAACTAGCTCAAATAGACACAAGGATTTAATTAAAACATAAATTTTATGCACAACAAAAAAAACAGAGTAAAATAAAGGGGGTTGCCGTAAATCTACTTGTGAAGGATTAATACCATAACCCAACTAGCACACACACTTTATATTATATGTCAAAACATAAGAAAATAACATTAGTGTGATAAATTGGAGGTTGCTCCTCCAAGTGAAAAAAAAAACACAACAATTTACTTACTAGGGTTGCAGAGTAAACTTCTATAAAACTTGGTAAAAATGGTTTTCCCTCACCCACCAATATTTCCTCCACAATTTTCTCCTCACTATGTCAAATATAATATACCCAACATAAAAAATGAATTTTACAACCATATTTATGTTAACATTCAAATTTGACATTAATTACATGATAGAGAAAATATTTAATACGCACCAAGGGTGATTTTACATAGTAAACAGTTTCCTGAACTTGCAGGTGTTGTGGAGAGTGGAAAACACGTTATTGAGACATTAAAAATTAATGTTAAGACTTCAAGGTAAACCCACCAATAATAATCCACGTAGATCACTTGATCCACATATCCCACGAGTGATAATCTACGTAGATCACTTGATCCACATATCGATTGGGATTGGCACTCGGGTGGTACAACTCCATTCCAATGCAAACTGCTCCTCCAACCAGGTAGCCTCTGCAAATACCTCAAAAATTTAATCAACCTGCCTATAAAAACTCCAAACAATACTAGTCTATGCAAGTAAAACTTTACTTTAAACTTGGCTGGATTTTTCTCTCTCCTTCACACATGTGGACAAAAATAGAAAGTATTCAGTGATAGAATTGCTCTAAGTGAGGGAGGTAGAATGTATATTTATAGTGGATGAAAGAGACAGAGTAAGTGTGACTCTTGGTTGGGTTGACATGATTTTATGGTAGTTCAGCGACTTTTGGAAGTAGTTTAAATTCAAAATTAAAATTTTTCTATTCTTTTATGTTTCTTTTGGGGCTGGCTTGGAGTTAATATGGACAACAACTAGCTAAAAAATTATACATGATTGTCTATTATATGTATGCAGACTTTAACCACCTTATTCTTGGGTTGTTTTTGTCACTATGCACTAATAGATCTCCACCATCTATTCAATCAATACCACGAATTAATTGTGGACCCACACGTTAACTATGTGCCAACTTGGGCACTAATGGGTCCCTTTGTTTGATTGTATGTGAAACTACATATGCACATATACCTGAATTGTTGACCTTTTGGCCTAAGATCTTTGACCGATCATAAATTTTGATTAATTGGGAGATTTCAATCTTCCACATACCATTGGAAGCGTATTTCCAGGCCACATTCATCTATGCACTTTGCAAGAGCATATGAGTTAATATCCCAAGATAGAAACTCCTTCAAAGTTAAACATCTCCATTCTTGACCTTGGAATTAGTTAAGAAGAAACCTCCAACAATCATAGTCATAATATTTTGAGGCATCTTCATGCATCCTACTACTATGATAGTTCTCTACTAAATATTGTAGGTACCAAAACACTCCCCTTTATATCTCGGAAATCAATACATTATTCAACATGATCAATCAATGACACATAGTCATGCCCATAATATCCTTCACAGAGAGATCTCATCTATGCACTAAAGTTGAAATCATTGCACTCAGGTTTACATCAATTCCAACGCGTCAATTCCATCTTCCAACTCAACAATGCCAAAAATTACATTAGTACCATTGAACTTAAGCAACCATTCAAAATGTTCCTGTATTAAGGGGTAACGAGAAACATGGAATTTCCTTAAATCCGATGGTCTAAATGCAACTATAAAGTCATGGTTTGTCCACAATGTTATGGGTGGTGATATATACAAAGAGACTTCTAACCATAAGGCTCTTAGGAATAATGGGGGATGTATTTGATTCAATATTTTTTCAAGTAGTCTTCTTCTTTCTTGGAGCTATGGTATCATTAGATGAAGTATCCAAGGTTTTGATGAGATTAGTTTTAGGAGTCACCAAAAGATAATCTATTTTTTCATATTGATTGTTCTCTTCAAAGGGGATAAATCTAAATCTTAAAATAATGGGGAGATTGATTTGAATCCTCCTTGGAAATGGCAGTAGAAGATGCTTCCTAAAATTCTAGCAAGTCTTTTAAGGGGATCTCACAAGACAAGATCTATCCTAAGTGACAACATTATGATGTGTGGCCCATTATCACAACAACCACTACCACCTACTCTTTAGTGTAATTTCACCACAATTGAGGCTTCCCTAAATCATGTTACCAAGTATATATGTAGTCCAACAAGTAAAGGTGACAAGGGTAGGCCCAGTAAAGATGCTCTACCTAAGAACGTGGCTTAGCTAGCATAATAAGGAAATACACATTCTCTAAGAGGCATAACGAGGGCCCAAAGTGACGTAGGGTTTATAAATGATCAAGGTCAACAAGATAATATAGAATGACAAAGCAAAGAAAAGGGTTGTAATATATGTATGCAATCAATTGATGGCACAACAAATCTTCAGCAAGCCCCAAGTTGAAGCTAGGTGAAAAATTGTGTTTTTGCTAGGGAAATATTTTCCTAGGGAAAATAACATTAGCCATAAAATGGAGACATTATCCATGAGAGTAGGTTTATTTTGAGGAAAATACCTCACAACCAAGTGTTAAATCCCTCCAATAGTAGCATAGATAACCCTAGTTGAAATTAACCCCTAACCATAGCTAGCGACTTTCCTTGAGCTCAAAACTCAGGTTCGTGGCAGAAAAATGTAATTTTAAGATAATTTTTGTTGTGATCAACAATTTGAACACGGCCAATTCATTAACCTTAGCTGATGGAGTACATTGGATACCTATGTAGGATAAAATAATAAAACCTATCAAGTAGTAACAAAATATAAAATACTAAGCTTCAAACTCACATTATCACTGGAGATTCGACCCTAATCCAACCACTTAATAGATAGCCCTAAGCTGCTTATGTGTAGTCCCTATGCAGTCATTGCACTTATTTTCGTCACAACTTCTAGGGATTGTGTAACTCTTTCTGGCTGATCAATCTACTGACTAAATGATCTATCCTTTGGCCCTCGAGTCTCACACCCCAGATCCGGACATGGATCTGATCTGCTCCTCAGTAAATTCACGAATATCTTCAAGGCTGTTACTCTTCCTCAACGTGGACTTATGATGCCCAATGTGGCTCTATGCTACCTCTTCTAGATCTCTCTCTGCCTCCTCTGAAATGTATCTCCGGATTAGGAAAATTTCCAACCAAGAAAGATATCCCTACACCTCACTGTAATAAGTCTCCTTAACGACTTCTCCTACAACTGTTGCGCTTCTCTCTTGAGAATTCAATCTCTTGATATCACTCGATGTGTATTTCCAAATTCCCATCAAGCCTCTTCTTATAATCTCCTTGTTGATCAATCATGACACATATTAGATTCTAATCAATGGCTTAGATCATCTTGACTTGATCCTCATCTTATTCTAGAAGATCCATATCCAATATAATCAATACCCTTTAATTATTTTAATTCGTAAGTTTAGACTTAGGCCTCCATTAAAAAATAATAATAATTTTAATTAAAACCTCCTTCGGGTGAAATTTCCAAAAAAAATTGTTATTGTGGAATGCATGTGTCCTAGCCTCCCTGCAAAATCTTGTAGGTAGAGCATATCTGATACTACCAGAAATCAACAGTTAATGGGGTCTAGTCTCTCAGCAATGCATCTACTAAGGCCATATACATCTCTAAGAGGCTTGGGTACCTATGGAGTGGGTGCCCTCAAGGCTTGGCTTGTTATGACCCACCTAGCATGAACAACATGGATTCTAGTGAAAAAATCCATCCATCAAAGACTAAGATCACTAATGCATCCAAGTGGACCATATTTGAGTGTTAAGGGCATATTAATACTTCAAACAAGGATCACCTTCCAATATCAAGACAAATTCCTTGTAAAGGTGTTTTCTCCCTTAATAGGTGTGTTTAATTGTCAACCCTATTAGGTGCTTCAAACCCTCAAGTTGAAGTGTAATTTCCATTTTCTACCCCTCAACTCATAGGTGTTAGTGTACAATAATGATGATAAGGAAGGTGAAAGAGCTTCATAGTCGAGTTCCATGGTTAAAGGGACTAACCGATGGGTTGTCTATATCATGAGTGTATGGATGTAAGGAGGGAGTACTCATGGAGGCATGAGTTACCTTTATTAGCTTTATTTTTCCACCTCTCTTATGCGCCTTTTACTTCTATTGATTATTACTTGTAT
>APFE031174643.1:61195-78968 GCA_000404065.3 Pinus taeda | reverse complement strand
CGCTTATGTAAAATAGTATTTATGGCTATATGACTAAGTGTTTATAGAAAAAAAACATTATTCATTACACACTTATCAAATTTAGAACAAGATTTACAAAAAATTAATTTAATTGTCAATAAGTAGTAAGTGGAAGGTAGAGATTTAACTCCTATAGAATATCTATGGAATATTTATAGTGATGACCACTATAGGGAATTGACATTTATCTCAAAGATAAGATAGTTATGCTTCTTTTTATTTTTCAATTTAATTAAAAAAAATCTCATGCCCACATGTGTCACTTACTATTTTTTTAGTGTTACCTATTATATATTTAACTCATAACTTTCTATATAACAATAATAATAAAAATTAAAATAAAGTTATAATTTTGTCCATTTATGCTATTTTAAAAAATTTGACATAAATAACAATAATATAATCTTCACTTATAGCCATTTATTTATATGCTGAACATAAATTACAAAATCAATATTTACTATACTTATACCTAATTATAAAAAAACAAAAAAAAACAAAAAACAAAAAACATTTACCTAGGCCATATCAAAAATGTAAGCTTATTATCAATAATGTGAGCTTATTATTTAAGGCTGAAACAAATTAGGAAGGAATGTAATTTGAATGATATAGTTAATTATTAACTTTGTCTTTCTTTTAAGTTTATGAAAAAAGTATGATTTGGCTAATTAATATAAATTTGAATATTTGAATATATAACTAAGCTTATTGTAGAATTTAATTATAATTGGAATTTTTCTTTAAAATACATAAAATGAAAATTACTCAACTATATTAACTATAAAATATAAAATTCAAATCACTAAAAATTAAACAAACCTATATATATATATTATATATTATATATTATATATAATAATATATATTATATATAATTAATTTTAATATTTAAAATTATTTAATTAAATAAAATTAACATTTAATAAAAAATACAATTTGTATCCATCATTTTAATTAACTATTATAGCAAGAGAGAAAAACTTACCTATCCATATTTTTAAAATGAAAATAACTCAATTATATTAACTATAAAATATAAAAATTCAAATCACTAGAAATTAAAACAAGCCCCTTTCTTTATATATATATTTGTTAACTATAAAATATTTAAATAAAAAAACCAATTGTATCCATCCATTTTAAATTAATATTATAGCAAGAGAGAAAACTTATCTACTTTCCAACATAGTGGGAACAGGAATAACCTCAAATAAGAGCATCTTCTTATTTTCTTACTATTATTTTAGTTAAGAAAAATTTGGTGATAATGATTATGAAATGTACTTATTTTTTTCTTTTGTATTATCCAGTATCGCAATACTTATAGTCATCTTTTGTAACTATAAATTTCCATATTTATCTTTCTAAACATTCGCTGAAGAAAAAGATGGTTGAAAAAACTTCTCAAATTTGTATTAAACTTGTATTATCTTTTTAGATAAAATTTAGAAACTGACAATAATATTTCAATTCATGTTTTATTTCTACTTTGATGTTTTTATTTACTTGCAAAAACACTAATTTTAATGTCATGAATTTTACATAATTAGATCACTTCTCTGAAATTGTAGATCAGTTCTCTCAAATTCTTCAATTTAAGAAAGATTTGAATAACAACATTTGAATGGCTAGAAAATAATTAAATCCATTACAGGTCTTTTAATATAACTAAATAAAAAAACTACGATAAAACATTTTAAATGGCTAAAACACAATTCCTAAAATAAGAAACCAACAAACGTAGCCGTGATCATACTAACGAATGAGTCATTTCCTAAAATATTTGGAAACAAAATCAATTTGAAAGCTTGTCCAATTGACAGAGAAGGCCTTATATAGCGTACTTTAAAGGACATATATCAATTGTCAAATGATATAATTATGTACATGTACCATACATATTAATCTAGATATGTACTCATGTGTATCTTTTACAGCTAATTCTATGTGTAATGAAGGTTTTTTTTGTTATTTATTTAGGTTAAATAAATATTATTTTTCTATTTGCATTTTACTTTAATTATTTTAAGGTGGGTTAGATTTTTAAGTCAATTTTATTTAAAGATTTATCATAAATGAAAATGAGTCAAATTTTTATACCCGCAATTATTTTTTATTTTTCATTTTAATATAAAGTTTATAAGTGTCATGTCCCTAAATAATACTTACCCATATATAGATAAAATAAAAAAAAGTTGATTGTTAACTTTACACATAGCAAGAGATGAAATAAATTAATACTTTTAACTAAAATAAAAAAAAAATTGATTGTTAACTTTACACATAGCAAGAGGTGAAATAAATTAATAATTTTAACTAATACAGTTCACCCTTATGCATGTCCATAATATTAATTAACTGGGAGCCCATTCAATAGTCTATCGACCATTGAATCCATGAACCCATTCAGTAGTCGATCGATCGTTATGTAATTAACATTATAAAAAAGGGGTCATAAGGTATTATTTAATTCTATGCGAATACAGAGTCTAACATTCATGTATGACCCTTGCAATTGGATGCGGCGTAGGAATCGATGCTGCCAGCGATTCTACGCAACCATCGGACACTTAGCAATAACGTTATAAACCTTCCTTGCCGGAGAAGGAGACAGTTGGGCCGTGGACATACGGTCTGTGAAGTACTGTGAATGACATTAATGTTGCAGGCAGTCGTGATCTCCTCGGGATCATTGATAAGATCCACGACAGACGTCCATCATCCTTAATCGGACGGTTGAAGATTGTTTGCCAGCTATCGGAGGTTTTAGGGTTTTATGTTATATGCTTAATAGTTCATTCTTTTCGCGGTTATTTCCCGTCCAACTATGGCCGCCTGCCTTCCACCTTTGTAGTCGGCTTCGATGGTGAAACTTTGGTTATTGATGCGCACAGACACGGCGAATACCTGTGGCACCCCGCTCCGGCACAACTCTAACAGGTATCCTTTGTTTTCTTTGCATCATTATCAAATAAGGGTTTACCACAGGGTTTTATGGACTACGCTCTCTGTTATTCTCATTGTTCTGGTTATTTTGTTGACAGGGATCCGATGGACTTTCCGCGACCTTTATTTCAGCTCCACGCGCAGTATCAACAGGTGAGTCCGCAGAACCTGCCTTAGGGTTTGATATATGGTTGATGTTAATATGTATAACGACTCTCCCCCTTTCCTACCAGCTAATTTTCACCACTTCCTGATGGGAAGATGATTTCCTGTGGTCTATATTTGCCTGAGGCAACTCCCATAGCTTGCAGCCAGGGTTCTGGTCTCAAAAGTCCTTATTGGCAGCGGTATTTCCGCGCCTCGACGGGGCTCAGAGGTTTCTGATATTAAATGTATTATTTCAGTGTTGTTTTCCTGAGTAACATTCTGTATTTCAGTGCCGTAAGGATATTGTTAATTGACGAACCGTTCTAGTTGGCTCAGTCGGTTACGCCGTGCACATTTGGCCTGTACATACTATATTTGTCATTGTTAAATGCATAGACAATTATGTTTTCTGACATTCAGCATATATATGAAGTTCATGTTTCTTTGGTTCTGAAAAGTACTATGTTTTCAGTTTAACCATGTGATTCCGAGCATTCGGCAAGGTTTATTAATCTGTTATGTTTATTTTCTGGAATTTATGTTGTTGATATGCCGCTATGGTATAGCTGTGCGCTACAACAGGAACAGATGTTATTTCGCTATTTGTTATTGTTTATGTACAGAGTGCTAAGATGTGACCCTTGGATGGTCTCGGCACTGGAATTATCGGTGTGCCTTGACCGTCTTGGATCCCATGGGTCTCATTCATTGATAGAACATCTGTAAATTTCCCTTTTTGTCTATAGAAGAAGTATAACTGTGATATACGAATTGCTCGTTACTTCAGGCAGTTGATTTAATATTATATGAATTACATTCACCTTTTTCTGAAATCTTTTCAAGGTTTATATTATTTGCGAATTCATATTTCATTATTGTTATCTCTGCATAGACTTAACCCTCACGAGGGTTTGGGTAGTTTATGGTTTTCTATAATCATTACTGTTGGCACCAATGCTCTGTCTTTTCTTGAGTACAGATAATTATGGTTTTTCATTCCACCGATATCTCGGTTGGTTGACTATTGTGTGCGGACGATACGCACCCTTATTTTGTTGTCCTCTGACATTATATAAATGTTCATATGATTTACAATATTGCTTGCGCATATTGTCTCGGTTTCCTACTTGTCATTGTATCGTTATACTGCTGTTATGCGCATAATAATAATAATATATGTATCATATCATTCCGTAAAAGGTATAAATGGTAAATTCGGTTTCTTGAATCTCTGTTACTGCTGAGAATCGACCGAGTTCATACAGTAATCCACTCGGTTGTTGTTTTGTGATTTTTAATGAATTTTACGATATTTATAATTTCATTCCTGCGTTCTAGCATTAGATACTTGTTTCTTTTAACAGGTTGAGACTATCTTTCTGATCATTCTATATTCTGACTTACAGACTGATTAATGTTTCTATAACAGGAATGTATCTTAGACTATAAACAAATAACTGTACTTACCTGTACTGCTATTGTTACAATCTCTCGTACCTCTCTAGCATAGAGGAACTTAATTTGTGGCTTGTTCTCCTCCCAACCATAAGATTTAGTCCACCAGACTGAATCTCCCCCCAAGCTCTTTTGCCAGACCAATGTCTTCAGCAAAAGTATTGCACAAGTTGTGTATGTGCTCTCTAGTCCTTACCAGACTTAGCACCCTCTTCCTTTCTTTTCCTTTTTGCCTTCTTTTCCCATTTGTTCCTTAAGCACACGGGTCTTTTCCTTTTCCTTTTCTAAGGAAATAGGACAAACAGTTAGGGTTTTTCCCTGTTAGCAACCGCTTATTATCAGGCAAGAAAATATGATAACTTCCTCATAGAAAGTATTATGTGTAATCACTCAATTTGTATTCTCATTTTGAATTAATAATATTCAAATCATTTTTCACAACAAAAAATAATAATCTCTGTTCCATATTTACTTACAATGGTAAAACAGAAGATTTATTCCCATAAATTATCCGGTCATTACATCTCCTCCCCCTGATATTGGACATTGTCTCGGTGTCTTCCAGCCATGAACAGAGCTGGATAAGTTTTCCTCATTAGTTCTTCATCCTCCCAAGTGGCCTCCTCAGGTCCATAATGTCGCCATTGTATCTTAACTTGGGTAATAACTCGTTTCCGAAGCTGCACTTCTCTCCGGTCGAGGATGTTCAGAGGTTCGACCAGAACCTCTCCTTCCGGTTCGACCTGCATTGCACAATTTCTTAAGTTAGTTTTTCCTTCAGCACTGATTTAACGGGTTTATTGTAATAGTAACTCCCACCTGAATATCTTGCCATCGGATTACATGCTTAGGTTCATAGACATATTTCTTTAGAACTGAGACATGGAACACATTGTGGACCCGAATGTGACTTGGCAAGGCAAGCTGGTAAGCCACCGGTCTAATCCTGGCCAAGACTTGAAAGGGTCCACAGTATTGGGGTGCCAATTTGGCACAACCAGTCCACTGTAAGGTACTCCTTTTAGCTTGAATTCTGATATAAACATGGTCCCCAACTTGGTACTCCTTGAACCTTCTTTTCCGATCAGCAAAATTTTCCTGTCTATCTTGAGCAGCTCTCAGATTAACGCGCACTCTTTTCACCATGTCTTCCATTTCCTTAAGCATCTTAGGTCCTAGACTCAATTTATCTTTGGGTCCTCCCCAGCTAGAGGGTGTACGACATTTTCAACCATACATGACTTCAAATGGGCTCATTTGCGTAGAGGTATGATACCCATTGTTATACGTGAATCCCACCAGATGTAAATACTCCTCCCACAGCGTGGGTTGCTACATAACATAAGCCCGTAACATGTCTTCCACCACTTGGTTCACTTGTTCCGTTTGACCATCAATCTGAGGATGGTATGCTGTGCTGAAATTTAATTGGGTTCCTAAATTAGCGAATAGTGTTCTCCAAAAGGCTTATGTGAACTTCACATCACGATCGGAAATTATTGTTTTTGGAAGCCCATGTAACTTAAACACATGCTGCATAAAAATATGAGCAATATGTACAACTTTGTATGTGGATTGTACAGGTATAAAATGTGCATCTTTACTCAACTTGTCTACTACCACCATAATAGAATCGTTGTTTCTTTTTGTCTTAGGCAAACCTGTGATAAAATCCATGGAAATGACTTCCCACTTCCATTCTGGGATAGGTAATGGTTGGAGCAATCCTGTTGGATGCTGGTGCTCTGCTTTAATCTACTGGCATTCTAAACATCGTGCCAAGTACTCGGCAATGTTCTTCTTCATTCCTTGCCAAAAGTACTCCTTTCGGATTGCGGTAATCATTTTCTGATATCCTGGGTGTCCCGCATAATGGCTGATATGGAATTCATCCATAATCAGATTTTTAATTTGGTCTTGGTTAGGTATGTATAATCTTCGCTTGAAATATATCATTCCAGCATCATCTAACTCATATTCTTGTTGGTCTGTCGTATTGACGGATTGCTGTATTTGCAGTTTTAGCTGCTGATATTCAATATCTTGATCTGAGGCTTCCTTCACCCTCTCCAAGAAGGGATTCTTCCACCCACTAATGGAAATTTCATATAAATGTTGTATTTTCCGGCTTAAAGCATCTGCTATTCAGTTTTCTTTTCCTTGCAGGTGTTTAATCTCAAAATCAAATCCACTTAAGAAATCCACCCAACGTGCTTGTCTAGCATTTAAGGTGGGCCGGCTGAAATAGCTGGTTAAACTATGATGATCGGTAAGTAGCAAGAATTTTTTGCCCACCAGATAATGCCGCCACATTTTTAAGGCATGAATGACGACAACCAATTCCAAATCATAAGCAGAGTATTTTTGTTCATGCTCTTTTAATTTTCGAGACTTGTATGCAATCACCTTGCCTTCTTGCATCAGGACTCCACCTACTCCTTCTTTGCTTGCGTCCGTACACACTACGTAATCTTTTTCAGGATCGATTATACTCAAAATAGGTGTTGTAGTGAGTAGGTTTTTCAATAGTTCAAAACTTTTCTGGCAGCTTGCGGTCCAATGAAATGCTTTTCCCTTTTTCTGCAATGAGGTAATAGGATATGCTACTCTAGAAAAGCCTTCTACAAACCTCCTATAATAACCAGCCAACCCCATAAAGGATCGAACATCTGCCACATATTTTGGTACAGGCCACTCCATTATGGCCTTTATCTTTTCTGGGTCTACTGTGATCCCATCCTTTGTAATTACATGACCCAAATATTGGATTTCTTCTTTAAAGAAATCACACTTACTAAACTTTGCGTATAGCTGATGTTCTCGAAGTGTCTGTAACACCATTCTAAGATGTTCATGATGTTCTTCCATTGTGCGAGAATATATTAGTATGTTGTCAATAAATACCAGCACAAATCTGTCCAAATAACGATGGAAAATACTATTCATTAAACACATGAAAGTTGCAGGGGCGTTGGTCTGTCCGAACAGAAACACCACGAATTCATAATGACCATATCTTGTTCTAAAAGCTGTTTTAGCGATATCTTCTTCTTTAATTCGGATCTGATGGTAACCTGATCGCAGATCGATTTTAGAGAACACCGTCGCACCTTTTACTTGATCGAATAGTTCATCGATCCGAGGTAGAGGATATTCATTCTTAATGGTCAACTTATTTAACTGTCGATAATCTATACACATCCGGAGAGTTCCGTCCTTTTTCTTGACAAATAGTACTGGGGCTCCCCATGGGGACACACTAGGACGTATGTAATCTTTGTCTAATAATTCCTGCAACCTCATTTTTAATTCTGTTAGTTCGGGTACACTCATTCTATAGGGTGCCCGTGACACTGGTGCTGCTCCCGGAACCAACTCAATGGTAAAATCTATGTTTCTTCTTGGTGGTAGCCCAGGAATTTCTTCTGGAAATACATCTGCGAATTCTTGAATTACAGGGATATTATTCAGAATGGTTGTTTTATCCTTATAATTTGCATAACCCACCTGAATGGCATAGACCTGACACCCTTTCCGAATACATTTTACGAGCTGGTTTGTTGTTATTGGTCGAACTTGCACAGGTCGTTTATTCCTTGCATTCCTTTCCTGATTCCATGCTGATCTCTAAAGTAGATAACTTTAGTTTTACAATCTACTAATGCCCAGTGTTTTTCTAGCCAGTCCATACCAATTAGAATATCATAGGAGCCAAGGGGAAGTACGTTTAAGTCAACCTTTACTGGATGTCCTGCTATAGTGAAGGAGCAGTCCTTAATTTTAGTTGTCACTCGTATTTTGGCTCCTGTAGCTAATTGTACCAGCCATGGGTTTTTAAACTTAGCAGATTGTAAATTACAATGTTCTACCACCTTTGGGCTTACATAACTTAGTGTAGCCCCAGGATCAATTAAAACAGAGAAAGTAAGGTCTGAAATGTTACCTTCGAATTCGACCATGGTTCGCTGATACTCCGCTTGACGGTCTTCCAAAGCCGCATTAATCCTGGGTACACTACGTCCTATCTCGCCGACTGTTGAGGCTTCGTGAATTTGAGATAATTGTTCAGTCCCCTTTCGCTATGGACAGTTTTTGATGTAACGGGGACCTCCACAACCCCAGCATTACACTGGGGGTCTTACTGTACCTTCGTTGTCCAATCGTGCATGTTGTTCATTGACTTTAGACTCATTGGTAGGTTTAAATTTGGATGTGGTTCTTGTTGTGGTTCTGCTATTTTGTCCCTTACCATTTCCTTTACTTCCACTGTTACGATTTCCTTTGTTGTATCCTATTGACTTAAAGCTCTTTTTCTCATTCCATTTTCAGCCAGCAGCTTCCCCTTTTTGCTTGCTTTGTTGATAACAGATTCTGGCCTTACGTATTACCTCGTCCATTGATTTTGGATTATCAAATTCAATCCTCTCTCGCATGTAGGGTGGTAAGCTGCTAACAAATCTATGTACCTTTGCTTTTTCTTCCCTTATGTATGGCACATAGCGGAGTAAGGAAGTAAAACGGGTGATAAACTCGTCCATAGTCTGCTGCCCCAAACGCCGATCATGGAACTCTCTTGCCTTTTCATCGTAGAAGCGTTCAGTTAAATACCTTTCTTTAAAATATATTTTAAAGTTATCCCAAGTAATAGTTTGTTCAGTAACTCTTTTTACGATTTTCACTTCTTCCCACCATAAGGTGGCCTTTCCCTGTAGCTGAAAGATAGCCAATCGTGCTTTAAGATTGTGGTCATATTCATAAAGCTGGAAATACTTATTCATATTGATTAGCCATGCTTCAGTTGCTTCTTCTTGTTCCCCGTCAAAATGTGGTGGTTTAATTTTGCGAAATTCCCCTTGTAGTTCCACCCTTTGTCTTTTCGAAGTTTGCTGTTCAATTACATTATTAGAACGTTCCTCTTGTTCCTCTGATCCTTCAAGGGGTATATGATGGTTCTGTTCTTCAGACATCCTTGGCTGCTCAGTGCTAGGATTAATTGGTGGTTGATTTTGTCGATCAGACAAACTCTTCAGGAACCTTTCTTGTTCCATTGTAGGTCTGGCATTACCTTCCCGTAGCCTTGCCATCTCATTTTTAAGTTCCTGTACTGTTTCCAGGATGGCTTGATTTGTAACTCTGGCCTCTTCCCCAAGCTGCACCCACAGTTCAGGATTACGTTCGGGGCCAGGTGCCCCGTGTCCCATCACAAGTCGCCGAGTTGTGTTATCTGCTCTCCTCATGTTGTAGATTCTCAAACTCTCTGATCCTGTACTTCATTCAAACAAGGTGAATGGGTAATGATAAAGAAGATCCATATATAATAAAAAAAAAATTACAAATGTCTCTATGAATCCACATGTCTTTACCCAGAGGCCTCAGTTTTGTAGCTGGGCTCTGATACCACATGTCATGTCCCTAAATAATACTTACCCATACATGGATAAAATAAAAAAAAATTGATTGTTAACTTTACACATAGCAAGAGGTGAAATAAATTAATGCTTTTAACTAATACAGTTCACCCTTATGCATGTCCATAATATTAATTAACTGGGAGCCCATTCAATAGTCTATCGACCATTGAATCCATGAACCCATTCAGTAGCCGATCGATCATTATGTAATTAACATTATAAAAAAGGGGTCATAAGGTATTGTTTAATTCTACGCGAATACAGAGTCTAACATTCATGTATGACCCTTGCAATTGGATGCAGCGTAGGAATCGATGCTGCCAGCGATTCTACGCAACCATCGGACACTTAGCAATAACGTTATAAACCTTCCTTTCCGGAGAAGGAGACAGTTGGGCTGTCTCTGGATTATTCTATCCGTCTGAACATACGGTCTCTAGAATACTGTGAATGACATTAATGTTGCAGGCAGTCGTGATCTCCTCGGGATCATTGATAAGATCCATGGCAGAGGTCCATCATCCTTAATCAGACGGTTGAAGATTGTTTTCCAGTTATCAGAGGTTTTAGGGTTTTATGTTATATGCTTAATAGTTCATTCTTTTCGCAGTTATTTCCCGTCTGACTATGACCGCCTGCCTTCCACCTTTGTAGTCAGCTTCAATGGTGAAACTCTGGTTATTAATGCACCCAGACACGGCGAATACCTGTGGCACCCCGCTCCGGCAAAAATCTAACAGGTATCCTTTGTTTTCTTTGCATCATTATCAAATAAGGGTTTACCACATGGTTTTATGGACTGCTCTCTCTGTTATTCTCATTGTTCTGGTTATTTTGTTGACAGGGATCCGATGGACTTTCCGCGACCTTCATTTCAGCTCCACGCGTAGTATCAACAGGTGAGTCCGCGGAACTTGCCTTAGGGTTTAATATATGGTTGATGTTAAGATGTATAACGACTCTCCCCCTTTCCTACCAGGTAATTTTCACCACTTCCTGATGGGAATATTATTTCCTATGGTCTATATTTGCCTGAGGCGACTCCCATAGCTTGCAGCCAGGGTTCTGGTCTCAAAAGTCCTTATTGGCAGCGGTATTTCCGCACCTGGACGGGACTCAGAGGTTTCTGATATTAAATGTATTATTTCAGTGTTGCTTTCCTGAGTGACATTCTGTATTTCAGTACCGTAAGGATATTGTTAATTGACGAACCGTTCTAGCTGGCTCAGCTGGTTACGCCGTGCACATTTGGCCTATACATACTATATTTGTCACTGTTAAATGCATAGACAATTATGTTTTCTGACATTCAGCATATATATGAAGTTCATGTTTCTTTGGTTCTGAAAAGTACTATGTTTTCAGTTTAATGATGTGATTCCGAGCATTCGGCAAGGTTTATTAATCTGTTATGTTTATTTTCTGGAATTTATGTTGTTAATATGCCGCTATGGTATAGCTGTGCACTACAACAGGCACATATGTTATTTCGTTATTTGTTATTGTTTATGTACAGAGTGCTAAGATGTGACCCTTGGATGGTCTCGGCGCGAGAATTATCGGTGTGCCTTGACCGTCCTGGCTCCCATGGGTCTCATTCGTTGATAGAACATCTGTAAATTTACCTTTTTGTCTATAGAAGAAGTATAACTGTGATATACAAATTGCTCGTTACTTCAGGCAGTTGATTTAATATTATATGAATTACATTCACCTTTTTCTGAAATCTTTTCAAGGTTTATATTATTTGCGAATTCATATTTCATTATTGTTATCTCTGCATAGAGTTAACCCTCACGAGGGTTTGGGTAGTTTACGGTTTGCTATAATCATTACTGTTGGCACCAATGCTCTGTCTTTTCTTGAGTACAGATAATTATGGTTTTTCATTCCACCGATATCTCGGTTGGTTGACTATTGTGTGCGAACGATACGCACCCTTATTTTGCTGTCCTCTGACATTATATAAATGTTCATATGATTTACAGTATTGCTTGCGCATATTGTCCCGGTTTCCTACATGTCATTGTATCGTTATACTATTGTTATGCGCATAATAATAATAATATATGTATCATATCATTCCGTAAAAGGTATAAATGGTAAATTCGGTTTCTTGAATCTCTGTTATTGCTGAGAATCGACCGAGTTCATACAATACTCCAATCGGTTGTTGTTTGGTGATTTTTAATTAATTTTACCGTATTTATAATTTCATTCCTGCATTCTAGCATTAGATACTTGTTTCTTTTAACAGGTTGAGACTATCTTTCTGATCATTCTATATTCTGACTTACAGACTGATTAATGTTTCTATAACAGGAATGTATCTTAGACTATAAACAAATAACTGTACTTACCTGTACTGCTATTGTTACAATCTCTCGTACCTCTCCAGCATAGAGGAACTTACTTTGTGGCTTGTTCTCCTCCCAACCATGAGATTGAGTCCACCAGACTGAATCTCCCCCCAAGCTCTTTTGCCAGACCACTGTCTTCAGCAAAAGTATCCACAACTTGTGCCTGTGCTATCTGGTGCTTACCAGACTTAGCAACCTCTTCCTTTCTTTTCCTTTTTGCCTTCTTTTCCTGTTTGTTCCTTAACCACCCGGGTCTTTCCCTTTTCCTTTTCTAAGGAAATAGGAAAAACAGTTAGGGTTTTTCCCTGTTAGCAACTGCTTATTATCAGGCAAGAAAAGAGGATAACTTCCTCATAGAAAGTATTATGTGTAATCACTCAATTTGTATTCTCATTTTGAATTAATAATATTCAAATCATTTTTCACAACAAAAAATAATAATCTCTGTTCCATATTTACTTACAATGGTAAAATAGAAGATTTATTCCCATAAATTATCCGGTCATTACAATAAGGTAGTTTTATTTTATTTTTGTAAAATATAATAATAATAGTCTAATTTTTTAGGTTAAAACTAAGATAAACACTAAATTGATTTATAAAACTTTTTTTTAATATATTTTTATTGATTTTTATTCATAGCAAAAGGTATTATATTGGGTACATGTAAATAACAATAGACCAAAAATAACAACCTCGGAGTTTATGCCTCCAACCAAGTATGACATAACTAATCACATTTTATTTCTATGAACCTATGCGAAAAGATCAAACGCCAAAAGTGTTCAGAGCTTTTTCTTTCTTCCCTTTACTCCTATAGGCATCTACCCATCTTACATATTTTTTAGCTACAACTGAGGATCTTGTCATATTCTCTTTTTTAAGAAAATGTTACATCGATACCGCCTCCTGAAAGTATGAATCGTACATATCACTATTGAAGGATCATATTCATGAGATCATTTGTGCCTAATAATTATAGCCACAACTAATGTAGATGAACTTTCTATCTCTATACTTAGAAAATTCTTATCCATTCACAACATAGAGATATCAATCCTTGAATGCATATGATCTTTCAAAACTTAAAAACCCAAAAATAATTGTTCCTATTGAAAATTATCCTCCTTATTGTTTCAATCTTTTATGAGACTCCCTGTGACAAAAAAAACGCTTCTATCTGAAATTTAAAAAATACATATTAAAAATAAATAAATAGATAGCAATCATATATTAAAACATGTGTGTACTAATAGACTTTTTATGTTCGTTTTAATTCCGAAGTGAAAAAAAAATTAATATATTTAAAACTTCATATAAATCGTTAATGTCTTTAAGGTTTATTTATTATTATTGATATTCCATAAATTCATAAATATATTAATTTAGAAAACGAAAAACATTCAAATGTTAAAATATTAATTTATTATATAACATTTTTAAAATGTTTTAATATTTTCATTTTTTACCTTTAATATATGTTATGTAATTATTTGTGAGTTTTTAAGAAATTTTGTAATAAATTATATTTTTATATGAAAATAAATAAATTATATTATATTTTAATATATGTGTTTTGTATTTGTGAGTTTTTAAGAAAATTTTTTAAGAAATTATATTTTGTATATGGAAATAAATTAATTGCTGTGTATATTAATTATTATTTTTAATATTTATTTTTAAAATATATTTTGAATTATTTTAATTTTAAAAATTTAAATTTTAATATAAAGGAAATTTATATATTTTTTAATTTATTAAATTTGAGAACAAAAAATATATTATTTTTTAAAATTCAATTTCATATTATCATTTATCTACATTATCATCTCCATAATCTCCATGAGTTGCTTAGATGCCTCATCGATTCTGATTAATCTGGGTGAAATTAGCATGTTTGTTTAATATTAAATACATTATTCTTATATACACAATGATTTTTATTTTTGATATATAAAACTTGTAATATATTTTCCTAGCTCATTTTATTTGTAAGTTTTATTTTTATTTTATTCAACTTTAAATTTGATTATTGACAAAGTTCTAGTACTTAATATTTTATCATTAATTATCGTCATTGGGGTGACTACTCAGTGAGAGTGAGTGTCGTTTAGGGGCAATTGAAGCCCTCCCACACGGCATCAATTGATATAGAATATGGTAAATACATTATGCTAGGTGGCTTATCGGTGAATGTTTCAGACACTGTTTTAGTTTTTAGTTTTTGATATTAGATGTGGTGAGTAGAATCACTTTTTGGGAGATCAAAAGTTGTAGTTGAGAAGGTTTCACTTTCTCAGTTAGCCTGGAGGGATCCTGTGCAGAGCTAAGTGGGGTTTAGAGTTTGGTGAAAACTAAGAAATGAGGAAAGTGTCAGAAGCATGCGTTGTTCAAGTGTTTATTCCGGATCTTGGGTCAGTGTCTACAAGGGGATTGGTCTAGTGTAGCAATTCTGCAGCTTCACTAGTCTTAGCCGGTAGGCATCTAGTCTTGTGGTCACAGCCCAATATTGTATAGATAATTGTGGAGGTAATTCTATCTTCTTGGGATTTGTTTGGGTTTCATGTTACTGTTCTTTTTTTGTGGTGTTGGAAGCAAAATGTAAAATGAGTTTTGACGTTATGGCCCATGGGTGGGTGGTTGAGATGTAAGAGCAGCCTATGGTTAGTTGAGAGAAACTAGAGTGGTTAGGGTATCAACCCTCAACCTAGCCCGGTCAAATTTTAGAGGCTCACTCAAATCTCGATGTTACATATGTATAGTGGGTGTCTAAAACAAGAGTGGGTCGTAATGAACCAAGTAGTTGTTGGCCCTTGCCTTCGAGGTTCTTGTGGCCTTGGTGTGTCTACACCTCTATGTGAACAATTTTGTGAATTCCTCCTGTATTGGGGATTTTGGGCTTGCCTTGGAACTTGGGTTGACTTTGGGCTTGTGAAAGGGTCAAGGCCTGGAAATTTTAGTGTCTTTTCGCAAAGGGTGGTTAGCAGGTGTTATAGGCCATTTTACGACATCTGGTCAATAGGCCTTCTATTGGATCAATCAAAACCCTTGAATCTCCTTCTCATCATCATAACACAAATCCCTAAGCATGACTCATTCTCATCCCTAAGTTTCTCCCTGAAAATATCTTGAATCAGTCATTTTAAGGACTAACGCTCCTTGGCCTCCTACTAGACAGCGCTGACAACCAGGTTGCTCCACTATGCACCTGCGTTGGTTCTAGAAATTCGGTAAAATGAGAGAGAACCCCAAAGCCTCTTCTTTGAGAAGCTTCTAGGATATGTTGTAACCATTTACCTAAGATAAAAGTATCGAATCCTATCCTATCATACCTTGGAGTTTTCATCCCTTGTACTTTGATCCTATCCTCCTATCAAGAGTGGATCTAAAGCTCTATATTAGTAACTGGATAAGAACTCCCAACTTACCCTCCTTTTCTATATATTTGTGGCCATCCATAAGCAAGGGTTGGCTTTTAGAGAGTGATTCTACCCTTATGCTACTGATGTGAGAAATATCTTCCCATAAATTAGGGTGATTAGAGCTTCACTTTGTGGCAAGGAAAGGACAAGTCAATTGGGAGGAGCTCTTTTATAGGATCAACACCTATTTTTTATTGTAACTCACTCCATTCCTATTAATTCAAAGAGTTCTTTGTTTTTCTATATATGATATTATTGTTTATATATTTCAATACCATGTTGATCTATTGAAAAAAGTGATTAGACGATGGTACATAGATTCCATGGAATATAGTTGGCTTGTGTTATCTGACTGTGTAGGTTATAATAATATCATTTGAAGTTAGGATTAAAGGGATCAAGCCAAGGAAGGAGCGAAGCATACTAAAGATTCTAGGTAGGATTCATCCCATTATCTATTTACTTTAAGGAAAACATTAATGTTTTATCTTTCTGTTGTTCTAGTTCAGTCCACCAGGCCTAAGGAAGATACTTTTTTCTACAGTCATATATTCTGCATAACAATCGACGTGGGAATTTCCCTAGTGTGAGGTCTTGGCAGAGGTTTCATCAAGTCCGACAGCTAAGATGATACTCTAGAGCATGCGTGCTTGTCAAGGTGGTGGTCTTCATGGTCAGCAAGGAGCTCAGGCTGATAGGGTAGGGGCAATGAATGAGGAAGAGATGGGAGGTATGTAAATGGAAGGAGTGGTAGCACAAGGCCAAGCCCCATCTCAAGGTTGCATAATCCAGCGGCCCTCCCTTGGTACAATTTGTTGATCAACTACGAGATATCCATGCCAACGTAGAAATCCTCCATGGAAACATACATGAAGACTAGAATGAGATTATGGCCTATATGAATGATGTGTAGTATAGACATAATGAATTCCTAGAGAAGTTGACTTCAGTGAGACATAATCGGTGTTGCACTAATGAGAGAATGAATGAAATTGAGGTGTGTTTGGCTCACATTGACTTTGATGTCCATGAAGGTCACAGTCCTCTAGCAGTTTCAGGTGGTCAAGCTTACATCCCCCTCCTTGATATGAAAATTATTGGTTGCTTTCTAGTTTTGTATGTATTTTGGAATATCCTCTCATTATATAATGAACTTTTTTTTAACGACAAAAAAAAAAACATTTTATTGTTAATGTTGTGTGTGTGTGTTTTTTTTTTTTTAGAAGAAAAATCAAGATTTTCTATATTAAGATAATATAAAGAGTTGGATACATAAGAAGATCCAATATATGCCCGTTTAAGGGAGGGAGGAAAATATTTTGTTCCCATAGTTCCTGATGATTCAGCATAGGATCCATAAAGCTCAAAATAACAAAAACAAAACATGATGAAGTAAGGCCATACAGGCCAGACCCCGAATGTACCAAGAATTATAGAATATACATAATATATAACATAATATCCAGATGAGCAAAGGATAAAAACATCTGAGGGGACTGATTAGCCCGTGTAATCATGATTTGCTTTGATATATAGCAAGAGAGCAAACACGGGCATTCTGGAATTTTGAAAGATGGTACTGTTCCTCCACTTCCATATGAGCCAGCATGCATGTACAAAAAGAGAGCGCCAAGACTCTGACTGTCCACTCCACCACATGAAACCGTCCCGGAGAGAGTAGCTAGACTGGAACATTCCTCCTGCCATATCCTGGTTGGTTGCGAGAAAAAATGGCGATCACTGGTTGGCCGCTGTTTTCGGTGGCTTCACTCAGACGCATGGTCGCTTCGACACTTCTTACAGATCAATAATGTTGTGTTGTTTAATTAAATCAACTTTAACCTTCAAATCAGGGATATAGTTTCATAATTTTGTAAGTAGTATTTAAAATGGGAGTTGTCCAATAAAACTACAAATTTTCCAAATTCTCATTGGAATCTAGGGAGCTTCCAAAGTCCTCAAACTTAAGAGCTATAACCTGCATTCCCAGAAGGAAAAAAAAATAAAA
>APFE031174643.1:31950-61175 GCA_000404065.3 Pinus taeda | reverse complement strand
AATATGTAAAATTATATCTATATATATATAAGAGGTTGATTCTAATGGAGAAAGCCTCATCTAAATTTATACGTGTTAAATTTATATTTCTTTATTTTAAGGTAAATGAATCATCACCTTTATGGCCTTTCTTGCCATATGCCGTTGACATAATTTCAACATGTATTACGCATTCATTATGCATGATTAATTTCGGCATCATCATGCATATATGAATAAAATATAATGTAAATTCGACACCTTTCTTGGAATATGCCATTGACATAATTTCAACATGTATCACGCATTCATTATGCATGATTAATTTCGGCATCGTCATGCATATTTGAATAAAATATAAGGTAAATTCGATATACAGAACGAAATTGAGATTGTCATTTCTCTGTTATTTGCACTGGTACCCTTCATCTGTAGCGAGGAATTCATCCACTAAGAGGATTCGAGATGGTGTGCGCAAGAAAAGAAATGGTGGTGTACTGCTTCGACACTTTGGTGGCCCATTACACGGGCGAGCTCGTGCCGGCTCCTACCTTTGACAAGGGCCAACATTCATTATTCGTCGCATGGAAAAGGGTTATTGGTGGGGAGCTTACTCTCAGAGGATGGGCTGGTTCATTGGAAGCCACGTGTATTTCTAAGGGGTTGAAAGACTACACGCTTAGAAGTGCTCTACTTGGTGGCCGCTTCCCAGCTATAGAGGGTGCAGAAATTCCAAACCTGGAATGCACAGTCTCTATTCTGACAAATTACGAGGATGCAGCCAATTATTTGGACTGGGAAATTGGAAAGCATGGCATCATTATTGAGTTTACTGACTCGGATGGTAGAAGACGCGTTGGAACTTACTTGCCGGAAGTAGCTGCAGAACAAGGTTGGACGAAAACGGAGACAATTGACTCACTGATGCGCCAATCAGGGTATATGGGAAACATAACTGAGTCTCTTCCGGGAGGAGTCCGCATTATTCGTTACCAAACCAGTGTTTACAGCATGCATTACACTGAATATGTTACGTTTGCAATGAAAACCAAAGGTACTATCCCTGTTAATGGAAAGAGGACATTTTATTAAGCTTAATATAAAGTTTTTTCGATTTATATCCTGTTAAATAATTTTTCAGCCTATCGAATATTCACAATTCCATTCATATCATGCAGAGCCTTATTACTCGTGATTTTCATTTTTTGCCATAAACTTAGGAAATAGATCACAACATATATCAAAAATTCGACCCTAACACCGATTAATGCTAATTTTAAAGCCAGCGTTAAAACATAACCATGTTAACTACTTTCCACATATGTCTGATATGTTTTTAGACATGTATTTGGTATGCTTTGCCACATGATGGTGCGCTTTCATTTTTCTCTGCATGTGTATGTGACTGTCGGCACATTGGTGCGCTTCCATGTGCCCTGCATGTGTATGTGACTTGGGCATGTGGCGGTTGTCACGTTTGCCAGCCAACAACCCGAGTATGCTAAAGGGGAGTAGATGCAGTTTCTTCTAGAAGGACAATGAATTCGAGGGCCAAAGGACATATCATCCAGGGCAGTTCTGCTGCAGAAAGAAGCCCTGGGGTTTTGCACAGAACTAAGATGTGATTTACTTTTCCACAAAATTCAGAGGTGATTCAAGTAAATGATGTAAATTCAGATGTGATTCAAGTAAGTGACATCTCAAATCTTGTAAATTCGCCCATGGAAGAGAAGAATTGAGGTAGCCGTTCAAGTGGGAAGTTTCTGATGAATTTCTATGGCAGAGGAAGCCATTATTGGATCATTGGCATGAGGGCTCCACAGCCCAAGGCTACAAGGCAGCGCTAGTGTACTGGTGTAGAGAGGATCTTTAGGATGACATTGAAGAGGATTTATTCAAGCTGTGAAGGAACCGGGAATCGGAAACGGGACTCTTGAGAAATTTATGGAGGCTGCTACGAGATACTAGATTTATCTAGACCCTACAAATTCAAAATTTTCGAAACTTGCTTTCTTTTGGGCCAACTTTTGCTATTTTTTTTGACACTGCCATTTACCCTTAAATGAACAGTTGAACTAGCTGAGTGATAGAATAGCAGGCCCTCAACATGGGAAAAATTACGAAATTCCTCCGCCCACTGCCTTCTCTAATTCTGGGCTACACCAACGTCTTCCACAGAGGTGATTTATCATCAAACTCTGGCAGCACTACAGCAGTTTAGCATTGTAGCAATTTGATTAAGTATAATTTGCTAGTGAGTGATATTTTTTTGCTTTTTTTATAAATATATATAGATTGGTGTAACAAATTCTGGCAAGCAGGTTAGCATTGTAACAATTTGATTAAGTGTGATTTTCTGGTGATTGATATTCCTCTGTTTTTTTATAAATATTATAAGTTGGTGTAACAAACTCTGACAGGACTGCAGCAGCAGGGTAGTATTGTAGCAATTTGATAATACTTGAGCTTAGCTTGAGACCTTGCTTCACCCTAGTACCAATCATTTATAATCACAAGCTCCTAGTCTTTCCCACCTGCTAGAACTATACCTTGTTCTATCTTTGTTGGCTAGATACTGAAATTCCTTACTATTGCACTTAATTAGTTGGTACTGTTACTTTTGGATGGCCAAGTATGATTTGCTTGTGATTGATATTCTTCTTCTTTTTTATAAATATATATAAATTGGTGTAACAAATTCTAATATCGCTGCAGCGGGTTAGAATTGTAGCAATTTGATTAAGTGTGATTCGCTGCTGATTGATGTTCCTCTGCTTTTTTATAAATATATATAAATTGGTGTAACAAAAAAATTGCAACTATTGCTGTCAACTTGGAGTACAACAGTAATCTTACATTAACTTGGAGTACAACAGTACTCTTACATTTTCAATATGATTGATTTTATATGAACACAGCATGAGGATTGATTGCCCTTACCACAAAGGATGAAACGTGATTGAAGTACAAAGTTAATATTGTTCGAGTCTTTTTTACAATGATTTTGGTCTAGGAACGGGTGAAAACGTGATTGCTCCTGACAGTAATATGTGATTGCTCCTGACAGTAATATGTTGGTGTCCATAATTATTTCTATTTAACATCAAAAGTACCTGTTTCACATAATGGAATGGGATTAATGGTGCGAACATGGATTTATAACGTCCTTCAAGTATTCCAGCAACACTGAGATTGTATTTTTAGCAGCATAGCAAAATAGCTTTGTATTGATTGAATGTACTGATCCCTTTGATGGTGAACATTCTTCATTGACAGGTGAAGCTCAAGGGGAAATAATCCATGCAATGGGGTAAAGATATAACGTCATGATCTATGTGGAATCACTGCTCTTAAAAGCCTACATCTGAGTCGCGAATTAGATACTTTAGATTCAAGTGAGTTCACTAAATCTCAACTCAAAACCCTAGATCTGCTTTGTCAAATAAAGGGTTGTAACAAGGAGCTCAATTTGCAGTATGAAGACAGATTGCCCTTAACACATAAGAGCAAGGGCACCCCCTAAGTATCCACACTAATCCTGTAATAGATCACTTGCATGTGTTTATAGACACGGAATGTTGAAGAGTACCATTATAAAAAGCTCTAGAAACTGCACACTTGAGTTCTGAGGGAAAGTGCACCCTTCTCTAAGCAGTTACATGTGCCAAGTAAATACAGCTCATGCTTGGTCAGAGAGCTTGGTCCATATCTTGACAATAGATAGATATTAACTTGATTGGATAAACATTGAATCCAGAATTCATTGGACACATGAATAACAGAAAAGATTATAAAAAATATTTAAATGCATATTGAGAAAGGAAATGAAGACGGCTCATGCTTGGTCAGAGCTTGGTCCTTGACCATAGATAGATATTAACTCAATTGGATAAACATTGAATGTAGAATTGGAAATGAACTGTTCATTTATAAATGAAAAAAGATAAATTATCAACTAACTATTTTATATATAATTAATAAATTATCAACTAACTATTTTATATATAATGGTTGGCTTTCCATTAATGGCGGTGTTGTTTGGTGTTGTTTTATATATAAGTGTTGCCTTTCCATTAAAGGCGGTGTTGTATACTGGTTAATGGCGGTGTTGTTTTATATATAAGTGTTGCCTTTCCATTAAATGCGGTGTTTTATATATAATTGTTGGCTTTCTATTAATGGATGGTGGTGTTGTATAATTGTTGACTTTCCATAAATGGCCGTGCTGTATGATTGTTGGCTTTCTAATTGTTGACTTTACATTAATGGCCGTGTTGTATAATTGTTGGCTTTCCATTAATGGCCGTGTTGTATAATTGTTGGCTTTCCATTATAATTGTTTGTTGGTTTTCCATTAATGGCGAGATGGCGGTGTAGAAGGTTTTCCATTATTGTATATTAATGGCCGTGGTGTATAATTGTTGGCTTTCTATTATAATTGTTGGTTTTCCATTAATGGCGAGATGAGATGGAAGGTTTTTTATTAATGTATATTGTTGGTTTTCCATTAAGTCGGTGTAGAAGGTTAATGTTTTTTTATGTTTTTTGACATGTGATTAAATTTAGCAATGTGTTTGTTTATTAATATTTTTGGGTTTGGTGTAATGGTAATAGTGATTCCAACAAGTGGTATCAGAGCCAGAGGTCTCAAGTAAACGCACTGGATTCATGTTGGTGAAATTGTTGGCTCCCCGGACTCGCGTTGGGGAAATTGTTGGCTCCCCGGACTAGCTTTCCGGAAATTGTTGGCTCCTCGTTAATGGCGGTGTAGAATTTGGGTTGGGGAAATTGTTGGCTCCCCGGACTCGCGTTGGGGAAATTGTTGGTAATGGCGGTGTAGAATGTCAATGCTCCCGTATGTTTTGTGACATGCACTTAGATCTAGCAATGTGTCTGTTTACTAATACCTGTGAGTGAGTTTTGGTGTAACGGCAATCGTAACTACAACAATAATAAGATGGTTAGTATAGCAATAGTGACTCCAACAATAATAGAATGGTTAGTATAAGCATTGTGACATAATAAAAAAATTAGTTGCAGATGTTGCACAAGCTCCATTCGGTTGTCCACAACTCTGGTGAACAAAGTGTTTTTAAGTGTGCATTGGGCCTGGGATTTTTATAGAGATGCTGTTGCCAACTGAAACCGCCATAAATTTCAAAGGCCAATACTAAAACTGAAACCGCCATAAATTTAAAAGGCCAATACTAAAATTATGAACCTAACAGCCATAAATTTCAAAGGCAAATACTTGAACATTATTGTTGGTTTCTTGGTTGTGTCCTATTTCTATAAATATGAACAATATTTGCTGCTCGTTCCATTCTTGATTTACTGGTTGTATGTTAGCTCCATTCCGCTGTACAAAACTTTGCCCTGAATAAACAGGGTTTTTAGGTATGTGGTTGGGCATTTTGGCAAAGTTGATAGATGAATTTCAAATGTCAATACAGAAACAATTATTGTTCGCTGTTGGTACCCCGGCTGTCCTATTTTGGCAGGTATACCATTGCATTGCAATCTTGTTTTAATCCGGTCTGGCGAAGTAGCGAAGTTACATCATAGTGATATTCATGTTTAAGAACAGTAATAGAATGTTTTAGCAGCTAGTTTGTTAACCCAAAAAAGTCTATTCAAGGTCCACGATTTTTATTTTTAATTCAATACCTCGTGGACCATGTGATTTTTATTTTTAATTAACATAATTATCTGTATGCGGTTGTATTAAATTGTTGTAATTTTTTATATTTATGTTATTATTAAATATATTTATAATATCTATTGCAAAATAATCATTTCAATAGAAATTATAAAAATTTAGTTTTGAGAATGATTTAAAATAATATTGAAATTTATTTTAAAAATTGTTAGGTAGGTTTTTTTTTGAACATTGTTTATGTTCATGGTAAAAAAAGATTGTAACATATTTTTTTATTGTTGTCCATCTGTGACACATTCGATTTTCATTTTTGAAAATGAGGAATTTTGTTTTAGTTGCCAGGCACTTTGATTCCATTGTTATTTGGCATATATCCCATATGTACACATCTGTAATTAATGTTTCGTATTGTAACTTTTAGCTGTTGACTCTTATATTATCAGCCTTTCAGATTTCAACTCAAGCTAGAAAGTTTTGCAGATATATGTATATATAATAATATATTTTGATGAAATGATGTGTACTTTTAGCGCCTGCAACATCAAACAAGTGGCGATGTATCAAACTAGTTGTTAGCTGATCTCTGTTATTTTATTACCAAAATATTAATGCCGCAGCGATTCGTATTATTGAACATGTAGGGTTACACATTGCCGAGATTGATTATAATAAACTTAGAACAATTTTTTTTTAGTGTGCCAACATAAGCCTGGCTCGAACAATAAAAGGACTTGGATTTTTTTTAAATTAAAATGCAAACCGATGTGAAGATGTATGATTAAACCACTTCCTTTTGTTCCGATTTACATAATAATGTCATGAGGAATGTTCACATCTGTGACTAAACCACTCATTAAATCACCGAATGGACAAACCAAATACATGATTAGGGAATTTGGAATGAGTGCACAGATTATTAAAGGTGCGTAAATTACTGAGTGTGCTGATTTATTTTCCTTTTCTCTCACAGTGGACTGCGATAATTTCAGTTCCTCTTCTTCAGTGATCTGTATTTGATCTTTTTCCCGAACTGAATACCACTCAACTCCGAGAATCGATATTTTGTTTTTTTTTTAATAGACATTAAATGTAACTCACTTATTGCATATTTATATTGCATATTTAAATTTTTGTAGATTTTAAAATTTTATTGAAATTCGTTTAGTGATTAAATAACAACAAATTTTCCTGAGTTTTATAGTGAAATAGGTCGTTGAGCAGTTCCTAAAATGTTATGGATGGAAAGGATCTGCTATATATGTGAGAATAGGAACATCCACGATGAAAACCAATTTCTCTTAAAGTGCCCCGCCTACAACCACATTAGATCTAAGTTTCACAATCTTTGTTACAACATTGACCTTCCTAGCCTTTTACAGTGGAAAAATTATAGTAAAAATTATAGTGAGCTCGGGAGGCTTCTCTCCAAGTTTTCTGAGCATAGGAATAAAATCTTAAATCAAAATAAATAATTTGTTTTTCTAGGTCCGGTAGACCAATGTTTGGTCTCAATAGAGGTTAACCACCACCATCATCATCAACAAGAAATTGAAAAAAATTAGTAATTAATAAAAAACCAATAAAATTTTAAAAATTAAGATTTATTAGTTAAAAAAGTCAAAGTATTAAAGAAATATGGAATATAAGGGGCATGAAATATTGTCTGTGAATGTCAAATTTCACAATGATAAAGTGAAATACAAATTAAATAACTTTAAGAAAAAACTAAAAGTTTTAAAAGTTGTATTTTTAATTATATAGAATAAAATATTTTTTATCATAATATTTATTTTTTTTTATATATCTTCACATATTTAAATGGTATACATTCATAAATATACAAATAGTTATAATAATAATAAAAAATTAGTATTTCAATAAAATATAAAAATGAAATATATATTTAAATTAAAAAATATTTTAATATATATATATATATGTATGTATGGGAAGAAAAAATATAATGTTCAATAAAATAGAAAATTAAATATATAAATAAGCATATATATTTAAAAAATATTTGAAACTTTAAATTTTATTATGTATTTTTTTTAATATATAAAATACATTAATTTTATTTATATTATATATATATTAAAAGGATACAAATTTGATAGGATGAAAATGAAAATGTAATATTTTAATAAATATAAAATTTAAATATATAAAAAATAAGTAAATGAAAATAATGGGATATTTTTTATTTTTGTTTATATATGTGTTAGTTTTATGGAAATTTGAAGAATACAAATTTGTTAATTTTTTATATGGAAGTTTTATTGGGAAAAATATTTAAATTATAAGATTTTATATAGTTTCAATAGAATATTTTTGAATTTTAGGATAAAATAATTAATATTATAAATTTAGGAATTTTAGAGTAAAGTAATTAATATTATAAAATCTAGGTGGATTATTGAAGAAAAAAAAGAAATTGGTCTTGTTTTGAAAAATCTTCTAAAATTAACTTACTTATTAATATTAGCCCCCTACAATTTTCTAAGACTAATTATTCATTTCTATTATACACACTTAACTTATAGAATTTTATCTCTCTCTCTCTCTATATATACTTATTTTGGAAAAGAAGATTAGCCTTTGGTTTGAAATCCATGGTAAAAGAACTAAAGAGAAAGTTGGTTTTATCATGTGACCCTTAGGAACATTTTCGAGGAATTTCACAATAGTAAAAATGATCTATTTTGTTGTTTTGTTGACTTTAGAAAATATTTAGACATAATTCCTCACTAGAAGGTATAGTGAAGACTCGATGAGATAATGCTTCCTCTAGAGGTGAAGGTTGTTGTAAGTAGGTTATGCGAGAATGTTATTGTCAAGCTTAAGACCATCAATGGTTGGTTTGAGGATATTTAATGCAATATGGGTGTTAAGAAAGGTTTTACCCTATCCCCTATTCTTTTTCCTCATATACATTGATAAGCTAAAAGAGTGTTTAGAAGACTCACTAGTATAGTCATTACTCTTCTCCTTTATGCTGACGAATCGTTATTCTTGCTAGAAGCCTTGATGATATCGACAAGCAACTTAGAACATTTAATGCTTACTTCTCGAAGATAGGTATGACTATTAATAATGACAAGACTGAAGTCATGATAATTAAAAACTATGATAATTTCATGTATGATGATAATTACTTGGAGAAGGTTTCCTCATATAAATATTTAGGTATTGGCATTCACCATCAACACAATTGAAACTATAAGATTGAAAAAGGGAGTATAGGAGACTAGAAATTTTGCTATGAGCTTGAAAAAATTGTAAGTCGACAGATCCTTCGGTTTGGGGTAAAAAAAAGTTCCTCTCCAAGCCTCTCGTCACCCCTGTTAGTTTATATGGATTTGAGATTTGAGGCCATAGTATATATAGAGAATGATGAAAAAGGAATGAGATGATCCAAAAGAAATGTATCACTTATAGCCTCAATATTAAAGAAAATACTCCCTACCCTATTTTCTTGATTGAAGGTAGCATTTCCCTCATTGAAAGCATGACTATGTTTAGGTATTTGAAGTATAAGAAGAAGTTGTATAACATGGAAGCCAAGAAACTCTTCAAAATTGCTTGTAACTCTAATAAAAACCCCCACCTCTAGCTCATGTGAGACTGACATAAGGATCTCCAATCTTGGATTGACCATTGGGGGAGAAACTAGGAGATCATCTTCGAGAATAAGAATAATATTAAAAACACTATTACTTCTAAATTTAAGGATAAGTTGTGCCATGTTAAGGAGTTAGAGGGAAAAATGAAGCTAAGATATTATAAGAAGGTGATCAACCCCACATTTTCTAACTAGAATTGTCTTTCTGTGTTGACCAATATTAAGAACAAAATTAACATTGCAAAGATAAGAATTAATTCTCATGATTGTCGAAGTGAAAGAGGGCATTGGTCTATTCCCAAAACACATTGGGATGAAAAAATTGCCCGCATTATGATACTAAGAGAGTTGAAGATGAAAAACACTTTCTCTTGGATAGCGTAACACTTACATCTCTTCTTGTTTTCAAAACATTTGCCTCACTACCAACCTTATTAAATTGTTAAGACGACAAAAACTATAGTGATACTGGAATGCTTCTTGTCCTTCTTTTTTTAATATAGAAATAAAATATTAAACAGTTTCAGTTAATCACTTACTTTCTTAAAGTCTATAGATCATATTCACACCATCACCACCATCAATGTGTATAACATTTCAATCAAATATAAAAGTTAAATAAGTAAAAAAAACATTTGTGTATTAAAAAATATTTTAAATTTTAAATTTCTTGTAACTTATTATTTTTTATTATTTATTCTATTAGTAAAATAATAAATATAATTATCATCTTTAATTTAAATTATATATCTATAAAATATTTCTTACAAGATTTTATTATGAATTAGAGAGATTTTATTATGAATTAGAGACATGTGTAGTGCTGCTAAGACAAATTAAACATTTTCAATGACAAATGCAAATAATTCTATATAGTTATAAATAACATATTGTTTCTATTTGTAAATATTATAGGAACCAGCTTGCTAGTAGTAAGGCTACTTTGGTGTTCAAGTGGTTGGAGTCTCAGGCGTAGACAAGTTAAGGTAGTCGTTGTCATAGTTATAATTTCCCATGGTTTCCTAGGATTCCAAGAGGAACGAACACCACGAAAAATCAATGTAACTCGAAAAAAATATTAGGATAGGAAGAGAAAAATATTATGATGAGAAGAGAAAGATAAACAACATATTTTGGAAAGAAATGCAATGTTAAAGGTGAAAGGAGAGTTTCCTGTAAAATTCCAAAGTATAGGAAAAAAAGATAGACTTGAAAAAGGAAAGACACTGTTAAAGTCTATGCGGAGAAGAAGAAAACACAAAACAAAAAAGAAATCATATTACTTAGGCAACAGAGAAGTTAGTTGAGAGGAACTTGCCAGTTCCTACTATATTCCGCAAGCTTTCATATTAGGAAAACTTTAATATAATTGTGCGATTATCATAAATGTTCCAAGCATGTTCTAACCAATGGATATTAGGATGTGGTTGTAAACAACAAGTAGATCATTTAGTGAATCTAGAGATAAAAGAAAATAATTAGTAATTAACATGCTGTAGAAATTATATAAAAATTTTCATGTTTGAGTGTCTCTTTGAATAATAGACATAGATATATGTTTGTTTCATACTAATCAATGCAAAGTTGACTATCATCTTATGCATAACTTTAGTACGATGTTGAAAATAATGTTGTTAATTTATATAAAACCATTTTTTTTTAAAATCATGATTTTTAATTTTAATTATAAATAAAATAAATTGTTCTATTTTTTGATTTTAAAACAAAATAATTATATATGTAATAAAAACAAAATACAAATATTTTGTTTATATTATACATAATTAAATTATATCATTAAATAATCAATTTATATATTTAAAATAATTATAATAAAAGTGTGTTTTTCAATATAAAAAAGTAATTATATAAACAAATATTTAATATTAAATACTTAATTATCATTTAATATAAGTATATTTTAATATATTTAAAAAAAAATAAAATCGTAAAATTAAACATAAAACCAATTAATAAAATATAATATTAAAAACATAAACATAAAATATATATATAGTATATATAAAAATAAAAAAAACATATTATAAAAAATAATTTTAATAGTTAAGTTAGATATATATAATATTTATAGAAATATAAAATTTAAATGGTAATGAACTAAAAGAAAGGGGGATGGATAACAAGAGAGGATGGATCGACGGTCAATCGCTCACGAGGGTTTCGGTTAAGGTTCGACGGGCTCTGCAGTCTAAAGTAGATCACCATGGGCGCTCTCCGGTCACTGCTTTCGCTACCCCCTGCCACGTTTTGCTCCTAGCCTAACCTGCCGCATCTACCTTTCTACCTGTCGGGGTGCTGAGCGGGATTTATTATTTACTGATTTGGGGTTTATACCCAATCGCTTTCCCTGTTACAACGGTCTGCTCCTTGTCTCAGGCTGTCCGGTCCCGGTTAGTGATTACTCTCCGTTTTCTCCAATGTTTTTGAGGTGTCCTCCGTTTCAAGGCGCAGCTGGCAGGATGGACGACCTGGATGTCGTCGATTACTCAGAAGACCCGCTGGAGGGGGTATCTATCTGGCGTTCCACGTTTCCCGCATCTGAAGGTATGTTAAACACTGGCTCCCCCAGTTGCTTCCCGTCTTTCTCCATTGCGGAACCGTCATGGTCACGATCAGTAGTCCTCCTGGATCACCCGCCTACCTGGCCTGCGCTTTCCATTCCCCCTCATTCCCCGGTGACCCTCGGTTTTGTTTCTGACTGTCTAAACCCTAACCCTAGTTTGGATAATCTTGTCCCTGCAGTGCCGGTCCGCCAGCTTATTCATTCATCTGCGACCGTCGGAACTACCGGTTTTCCCCCTCGGGTCACATCTGCTCCACCTTCTGATAGTTTCACTGTCGTCCCACCTCTTGCCGGCTCTATTCCCATTTCTGGTGTCTTCCCTTTCCTGCCCTCATGCAACCCCAACCCTCCCCACGTGGTTTCTAACCCTCTTCCGAGCCGGCCTCATTTGCAGCCACCTCCTAGGGGCTCCAAGAAGAAGTACAAGTGCTACAAATCAAAGTCAGACGACATCTTCTTTAGACTTGAGGAGGACATTTAGTGGGGGGAGACTATGGAATTTGCCGACCGAGTCTTGGTTGGGCGCATCAGAGGAAGAAATTACATGGCGGGCTGCCTGAAAGCATGGGCATCCGAAGTGTGGGGACACCATCTGGTGGACATCCCCTTCGTGCAGACTTTTGTGAGGGTATGGTTCACACTAAGATTCGCTCGTGCTGATCATACCAATTGGGTATTGTCCTCCTTCTAGAATTTTGAACACGCCCCGGTTCTTCTCAAGTGATGGACGCCCCCTTTTGACCCTGAGACGGAGCAAATTGGAATTAGGCCGGTCTGGATTCGACTCCCAGGTCTCCCATTGCAATATTGGTCAGAGGATATATTCAAGTGAATAGGAAATGTTATTGGCTCTTGTATGGATTTCGATAAGTCCTATCAATTCATGGGCATGATGGCATACTCCTGGATTCTCATCAACCTTGATACTCGGGGTGGATTACAGGAGTATATCACCATACAATGGAGGGACACATCTCGCAAGCAGATTATCAACTATGAAGGTATCCCTTACCACTATCGCAGATGCCATAAAGTTGGGCACTTATACAGGGATTGCCCCCTCTTGCACAAGAACAGGGATATAAAGCAAGATCTGGGGATGAAACCTCCCCAAGGAAGCCCTCATGGAAATGATGCTGAGCAAGCAAAGATCGACATGGATATAGAGGATAGCCGGGGATCCCCACTGGCTGCAGACATTGATAAGGGTCACTTGAATACAAATTCTTCATCGTCTCATCCGCCAGTTTGTACTAGCCCGGATAAGGAGCGCATCTTGTTTTCGAGTATGTTATCTACATCCCCCTCTCTCTCTTCTCCTGTTGCTGGTATATCTGCTTCACTTGCATCCAATTCACTCTTAATTTCTTCTCCTCCTGATTTATCATCTTCGGACTCCTTAATTAGATCACATGGTTTTGCTCCCCCCACCTCCCTTCTTTGTTCACTTCCCCTCCCCCCTCCCATTACTACTCCTAGCATCCCATCTCTCACTTCATCTTCCCTTCCTTCCCTTTCCATTCCCTCCCCCTCTGTAACTCCTCGGTACTCCCTCCGTTCCAGATCGAAGGATCGTGGACCTGATGTGGTTGAACTGGACCCTGACTCTATCCCTGCCTTTATTAAACCTTCTAGAGGCTGTCCCTCCCAGCTCACTAAAACCAAACTCACAGTGGATGAAGAAGTTGCCCTTGGGCGACAACAAACTATTGATAGGGCCCTTAGAGCTAGGAATGGCCCTCTGCCTCATCTTCCATGAAGGTCCTATCCTACAACTGTAGAGGGTTTGCTAGCCCTCCTAAAAAACTAGCACTCATAAGGCTTCTCACCTCGACACAGCTGGATATTATATTCCTGCAAGAAACTCTTTGCTCGGCTGACAATCTTGCCTCTACTTTTCTTTCTTGGCTGCCGAATTGGACCTTTCAAGCCCTGGATGCGTCTGGAAGATCTGGGGGTATTGCTATCGGTATTAACAATAAGACTATGGAGCTCAAGAACTTTTGGGGAGGTAGGGGATTCATAGGCAGGGATATTTTTTCTCACTCTATAGAGCATGATGTCTGTATTTTGAATGTTTATGGTCCTTTTGTGGAAAGGGCACATTTTTGGAGAACCCTTTTGGATCTGGATTTCCTACAGGCAGACAACAACATACTTGGAGGGGATCTAAATTTTTCGTTGGGTCACTGTGAATCTTGGGGTCACTTGGCTCAAGTAGACAACCTCTCAAACACCATGTCTACCCTTCTTGAGGATCACCAATGGGTAGACAGTCCTTCCTCCAAGATACAGTACACTTGGAAAAATAATCGCAACGGAGACCACAACCTTGCAAGGAGACTGGATAGATTCCTCATCAAAGAAGCTTTCTTAAGCTCTCATCCTCGTATTCGTCAATGGGTTGGCACGAGAGGCATATCTGACCATCGGCCAATATATTTGGAACTGGTTGACACAAACAATAAGATTAAATGTCCCTTCAAATTCAATGCCTTTTGGCTCAAGGATCCTTCCTATATTCAATTGGTCACCAATTTCTGGCAATCCAACCCCATTCTGGAATACGAAGATCACACAGAAGGATTTATTAGGAAATTAACAAAATTCAAGAGGATATCCAAAATATGGGCGCACAACAAGCGCATGGCTGATGACAACACCCTGAGGGAGGCAGAGAGGGCTATCGCCACACATGAGGATTCTTTCAATGGCACCTTCCAATCACAGGAAATAAAAGACCATTATATCTCTCTCATCACGAAGCGTTCTTAAATTCTGAAGGAAAGGGAGGAGAGTTGGAGACTCAGGAGCAGGGCAATCTGGCTCACTGAAGGAGATGACAATACCAAGTTCTATCATAAATTCGCAAATGGTAGAAAAGCCATTAACACTATATGGGAGCTTCATAATGAACTAGGACAATTGGTGTCATCTCAATGGGATCTGGCCAAATTAGCAATGGAGCACTTCAAAAGCATCTACAAGGTGCCTAGAGCAGTGAATGGAAATCATGCGGGTTGCCAAACTTTTTTCCAGATTTGTGCAGCAGGAAGATTTAGAGGACCTGATGATGGAAGTGATGAAGGAAGAGCTAGAGGCGACTATTAAATGGTTCAAAAAAGACAAGAGTCCGGGGCCGGATGGGTGGACCATCGAGTTTTACATAGCCTTTTTCAATATCTTGGGGGATGACCTTCTCAATGTTGTGGAGGATTGCAGAAGAAGTGGTAGAATTTCCCTGGCCATCAAATCCACCTTCATTGCCCTCATTCCTAAATCTGACAACCCTTCCACTTTTAATGACTTTCATCCCATCTCCCTCTGTAACTGTTTGTATAAGATTATTGCTAAGATCATAGCCAATCGTTTGAAGCCCATCCTTTCCAAACATATATCCTCTGAGAAATTTTCTTTCTTACAGCACAGATAGATTCATGAGGCCATTTCTACTGCACAGGAGCTCCTACACACCATGCAGATGAAGAAACAAAAAGGCATGATTCTGAAGGTGGATCTCACAAAGGCTTTTGATAGAGCAAATTGGCTCTATATCAAATTATTATTGATGCACCTTGGCTTCCCTTTTGCATATATCAAATGGATCATGAGCTGCATAAAAGATGTAACATACCATATTTTATTAAACGGGGAAGCTACACCTTTTTTTCTCTCAGAGAGGGGGCTCAGGCAGGGATGCCCACTCTCCCCCTTCCTCTTCCTTCTTATCATGGAAGGCTTGAGTAGGGCCATCATATCAGTATGAAATAGAAATCAACTGATTGGTATCAAGATTACTGATAATTTTTATCTCACCCATCTATTATTTATTGATGACATTCTTATATTTTTAAATGGTAGTATTGGAGACTCCGCGATCCTACAGAATATTTTCAATATTTTCCAACTAGCGACGGGGATGTCTATAAATCACAGTAAATCTACGATTACATCCTATGGCTGCTCACAGCATGAAATCATATACACTTCACAGTGCTTCCCGTTCGCCTCACTAAACCTGGAAGATGGTCTTAAATACCTGGGTTTTAGGCTAAAGTCTCACGGGTACAGGATAGCGGACTAGACATGGCTTATTGCAAAAGTGAAAAGGCGTCTATAGGTATGGTACCACAAATACCTATCCCAAGCAGGAAGATTAGTCCTCATTAAAGCAGTGATCAAAGCCACTCCTGTTCTCTGGATGACCTTGGCTTAGATACTGAAAGGCATATTAAACAGAATATAGAGCATATGCTGTAGATTCTTATGGAAAGGCAACCAACCAGGTAGGTTATTCGCTTGGGTAAAATGGACACTATAGCAAAACCCAAGAGATGGGGTGGATGGGGCATCAAAAGACTTGATCTTTTTTCCAAAGCCCTGGTGGCAAATCTCAGCTGGCAGCTCATCACCACAAATAGTCTCTGGTCCCGGGTTGCACAAGTGAAATACATCTGGCCCATGAATTTGATGGACTGGTTCGGACAACAGCACAGACCGAGTTATAACATTTCCAATGTATGGAAAGCAGTTATCAATGCTTTACATCTGCTTTGTGATGGAATTACATGGAATATAAAGGAGAGCAATGTTGTTCGCATTGGCACAGACTCCTGGGTAGGTTGTGGCAATACACACAGACTGCCGGATGGTTTGATAAGGCATTTGCACAGCAGGGGTGTTACCCACATCATCCACATTGGTGACAGAATCAATTCATCTTTCCTTCAACAGGCATGGAAAACAACCCCTGACCTAGACATCCCAGACAATGGAGGTCAGATTGGCAGGAATACACGGATGCTCTCACATAGGCACACATCTGTCTCACTGAGGGACGGACGAGATCATATGGGCTTTTGCCAAGCATGGCATATATACTCCAAAAGATGGTTATGTCAGACTAATGGATCCTTTCAAACCTCAGCACATAAATCCGGCTTGGCGATTACTTTGGAAGCTAAAGGCGGCTCCTCGTTCTCGGTTACTGATGTCGAACATATTGTTTGATAAGATCCCTACAGGGTCAAATCTGAAGAAAAGATCTTTTTACAGTCCTTTCTGGTGTCAACTGTGCCGTCAGGACGATGAAAGCACTGAACATATTTTCCTACAGTGCCCCTCTTCCAAGGAACTATGGAACCACATCATATCACACTGTCCTAGAGTTAACGCCTGGCAAGGTCACGACCTTCGAGATGCTTGGAGTTCATGGTGTCAACACCATAATGGAAGATCCCGGAACTTACCTCTCCTAGTTTGCTGGTCAATTTGGATAGCTCGGAACCACTCCATCTTCAATCAAAAAATTCCCCACTGGCCCGCCATTCTTCTACATACCTTACCGGATTATGATCTACTACCTGAAGAGGACACCTTTGCCCCTCCTCGCACCATCATCCCAGAATCTATTGACAAATCAAAACCTTGGGCATATTTCGATGGTTCTGCACAAGAGGCTGGGTGTGGGGGCAGTGCCATTCTCTACCTAAATGGCTCTCACTGTTTCAAAATCCAAATCAATTTAGGCAGAGGAACTAACAATTATGTTGAGCTGTGTACTGCTAAACATCTCATACATTTCGCTTTGGAAAAAACCTGTAGACATCTACAGTTGTTTGGCAATTCTAAAATCATTTGCAATTGGCTTAATAATGCATACGTTTGTAGTACATACACATTAAGGCATATTTTAGAAGAAGCACTTTGACTGATATCCTCTCTTGACTCTTTTACACGTCGCCACATTTTCAGGGAACAAAATTCGGGGGCAGATCACCTATCCAAAGAAGCAGCAATTAGATAGGGCTTTGATTGGCTGATCCAAGAGGAGATAGATGATACTTTTCATCAATATTATCACAGGCCGTTTGTGGATCACCGCACCAATGGGCTTCAAGCCCCATAACCTTATCTGAAAATCTTCTATATCTTATGTTTTGTTCTACAAACTCTTTGATCTATATGTGGCTTTGAATATACAATACAGATTTTGAACTCAGTTTTACCTCTCTCTGCGAAGAGATGGATCGGATCTCGCTCTCACTACTTTGGAGAGCAGGCATATTTTAGTACAACACATAACAGACTCCCTGCATGGAGATAATACAGTTCCATCAATAGTCTCTCTTTTTGAACTTGTCAGACAACTCTGCCTCCATATGCATATGCCTTAGCATCTACAAAATGTAATTTCTTATATTAATAGAAATTACGACTTTTTTCCATGGGAAAACTATATATCTATATCTATATATATATATATATATATATATAGATATATATATATATAAATATAACAATTAAATAAAAAAAATTTTAATCTTTAAATTTGGTTGACATATATTTTTATATAAGATAACATTAGAAAAATTAAGATACAAATTTATCTTAAAATTTTGAAAATTTGGCTAATCTTATTACTTCTCAATTTTGTCTAAAAAATTATTTCTATTTTTAACGTTCACTAAGACCAATTTAAACTATCAGACTGTAAGAAAGCGTATAAATTATTTCAGAAGTTAATGTAAAATAATTATATACTGTAAAATTTAGCTGAATAATTTTTAGAAGGAAAAATGAAATTGGCAAATCTTCTTTTTTGAAAATTCAGAGAAAATTAACCTACCTGCAAATATTTTCCCCTAAAACTTTCCTTGATTAATTTTTTATTAATAACACATAAAGAAAATAATAATGATATATTAAAAAATAAATAGAGGTAACATCCTCAATCAATACAAATTAAAATATATAAAAACATATGTAAAAAAAAAATATTTTAAAAATTCTCTCATATAAATAGTTTTGTGTGTGTAATTTTTTATTTACCATAAAAGTTATTAAAAATTTTATAATTATAATAAGAAATAAAAAGTAATATTCATATAATATATAAAGGGGCATGAAATGTATAAATAAAATAAAAAATAAATATACATATTAAATAATAAGAATACAGAGATAATAATAGTAATAAATTACTACTCAATTAATTATATATCTATTTACATATATTTAGATATTTACTATTATTTTTTATATATAAAATGTACAACAACTAACCTTTTATAAAAAACTAAAATTGTTATTTATAAAAAAAAAAAATTTAGACTAAACTTAATATTTCAAGTTCAAATTTAATGATTAAATTTTGATCAAACATGAAACTTTAAACTAACATGAACCATGTGATTCAGATTATAATAATATTATTACAAATTTGATTGCTCTGTATTTCTAGTTTTCTTTTATTATTATTTAATGTTATTATGATGGTTCTATATCTTTGACTCTATGGCATTGGTTATGGGATTATTGTTATGTTTTTTTGTTTGCTAGGTTAATTGAGTCATGAAATGATTGACATGCCCAACCTGTGATTTAGGGCATCAAAGGCTTCAAAATCATCAAGGATATTTGGACACAACACCCCTTAACATGAATGAACTTTTGCCCATTGGATTTGGAATTAGTGAGAGTTTAACCATTCAAAATTTTGACAAAACACTGCCAATATCTGCTCTAAACCCTAGACTACAAAATTATTATTTTTATTTATTAAGCAAAGTCTTTTGGTAGAAATCACATAAGAGATTTTTTTCGCCAAATCATTTAGGACTTCAGGGTGTCTGTCTCTATTGAATAATACTTTTATTTCCTAAAAAAAAAAGAAAACTGAATTTGCTCGGCAGTATTTATTAAGAGCTATCAAATAAAAGTAGCAACGAAGAGATATAATTCGTACGATAACCAGTTAATCAAGAAAGTAGAGGAACCGTAGAAAACATTAGGGGTGCCGACATTGCTCTAGATATTTCTCTTATTACAGTTTCTCTCATTTGGCTATGCCGCCCTTCCGCAAACCTGCTCTGGAATGCCCTTCAATCCGCAACTCTGTTCTTGGGCCAGATTATGCTTGCTCAGGTCCATTATCATGGTTTGACGATGGTCTATTAAGTTTACAGGTAATTCCTGTTACTCTCACGCTGGCTTGTTCATCCTATAATATGTTTTGTCTCCTCGTTTTCTTATAGCTGAAGGTTTTTCGCAATTACGAGATGCTCTAACCATTCTTTTTTGTCCATGAATCATACACAGGATGTTTCTTTGGATATGGCTCGACTTGCTTGGAAACAACACACCTACAACAGTGGCTTCACCTGATACGGGTATGTGCCTACTCTGGCTGGAATATGAAACCCTAAGGCGGATAAGGCTCATGCTAATTGGTGATGTATGCCCCGTAATTTGGTTGACAGTTTAGATAGGGTTCAGGGTTTTTTTTTTTAAGGGTTTTACCCAGATGTAAACATTTATAAGCACGATGTGCTTGTTAGCTCGGATATTACTTCTACTCTATAATTGTGTAGTTTTCCTATTGCTTTATTTGATGGCAATACGAGGTTCTAGTCATGTACTGGTAAATTTAATCCGTTGTTTAGTAAGAATACTCTGGCTAGCAGTTAAAGTCCACATTTACTTGAATACAGTTTGTATTTTATCTAAATATATACATGTAGTTCTGGGCTTGGTTTTTCTTTTTTCCATTTTTTCTACAGGAATTTATGCAATGTATTACTCAGTTCCTTGCTTACCCTTATGTGCACAGTATACTGAGCTTGTCACAATTTTGTTTAAGGAATATTTGGGTTATAAATGAGTATAAATTTTTCCTGATGAATATGCAGTTTCAGACAGTCCGAACTCCGGTTAACATTTCGTAGCTCGATTGTTCATTGTAAGGGTCTGGTATTAACCGTAGAGGGGTTCTGGTCCTATTCTTTTCTGAGTTTTCTTTTCAATGTATACCACTAGGTTTGCTTTACAAGGCATAATAACTTAACCTCTTCAATTTTCTGAATTCTTGTGTGGGTATTTACCGCCAGGAGGGTTGTTTCTCCTTTCTTTTTCTTCAAAAGGTGGATTATGGTTACAAGGTTCCTCTGTCAAGCTCCCTGTCCTCAGGGACTACAAGCTTCATATACAGCTTCAACCCTACCTTGGTCTTAGCTATCCCCTCTTACTTACTTTGTCTTGTCTCCGAACTGAGGTTATTTCTTGTACTTGGTCCCTGTGTTCGTGTGTTTAACGGAAGCCTAATACTGGCATAAAAGAAGGGGTTTCACTTTCTGGTTTATCCTGGGAACTGTCAAAAGCTCTGGTTTCTAGAAAATGTTCCCACAGTTTTGCATATTTGAAAATAACCTGGTAACATGATTTTGTGCCTCATGACGGCCCTCTTTGTCTCTCCCGTTTGCATTAACCTGGAAAAGTCTTTATTTCTCTCTTTCTGGTTCCAAGGGTTTCTTGACTGCCAGAGAATGTTATTTTTTTAGTCAAGCTTCCCTGCGAATTGAGTTGCACATTACACAGTACCTGCTTATTTGTTTCAAAGGGAACCCTTGGTGGCTATCGGCACCCCTAATGTTTTCTACGGTTCCTCTACTTTCTTGATTAACTGGTTATCGTATGAATTATATCTCTTCGTTGCTACTTTTATTTGACAGCTCTTAATAAATACTGCCGAGCAAATTCAGTTTTCTTTTTTTTTGAGGAAATAAAAGTATTATTCAATAGAGACAGACACCCTGAAGTCCTAAGTTTGACCCCTTTATTTAAAAGAAAGAGATGTACAGCTACTCCACCAGTTAACACTTAATACCTAGAACCACTTCTCTATTCAAGGAACTACAACTATAAAAAAAAAAACAACTTTTTTTTCTTTTTGGCTCTGGTTAAGACCGCGTACCTGTGTTACCTTCTGTACGAGCACTCCTTTTCTATGTCTCTGAATCTGGTCACCACTGCTTTTGCAGCTAGTCATCCACCCGACCTTGAGACTGCCTTTTGAGACCCGTCTCCCCCCTAGCTAGCTCAAAGACAACTGTCTTTGCTAGTTGCAGCGCTCTGCGCTCTTACCATATGATCCTCACTAGACATGGTAAAACCCTTAGCCTTTTCCTGTTGCTTGTCCTCTCTAGCACAGCCCCCTTTTCCTCCTTTTCCTGGAAAACATTTCCACAGTTGGGGAAAGGGTGGTTAGGGTTTGCAACCATTTTTTTTCATTTTCTGATGACTTAACTTCCCTCCACAGAAGTTACATGGTATCCCTGTTACTAGGAAATCATCATCATTTTCTTTTAAATAAAAAAATATATATAAGTTCATACAACAAATAATGTTCTTTTTTTACTGTGGTAAAAATAAAATATTTACAATAATCTGGGGATATGGCATCTCGCCCTCCTGAAATTAGACATCGCCCCGATGTCTTCCGGTTGTAAACAGCCCTGGATAAGCCTGTTTCATGAGTTCTTCATCCTCCCGAGTGGCCTCATCTGGCCCAAAGTGCTACCACTACACTTTAACTTGGGTAATATCCCGCTTCCATAGTGTGACTTCTCTCCGATCTGTGATGCTCAACGGTTCGACTCAGATTTCTCCTTCTGGTTCTACCTGCAACAAGCAACTTCCTGAGTCAGTTTCTCCTTTAAGAGGAAACATTTAGATTGTTTTACCGGAGATAATTCTCACTTGAATATCCTGCCAATTAATCACATGTTTAGGATCATACATATATTTCTTTAACACGGAAACATGAAAGACATTGTGGACTCGTATGTGACTAGGCAGAGTGAGCTAGTAAGCCACTAGCCCAATTCTGGTTAAGATCTGGAATGGTCCACAATATCGAGGTGCCAACTTAGCGCACCCACTCCACTGTAATGTGCTCTTCTTTGCTCGAATCCTCATATACACATGATCACCGACCTGATACTCCTTAAACCTCCTTTTCTGGCCAGCGAAGTTGTTTTGCCTATCTTGAGCCGCCTTTAGATTAGAACGCACCTTTTTTACCGGTTCCTCCATTTCCTTGAGCATTTCGGGACCTAACATCACTATGTCTTCTGGTCCACTCCAACTTGAGGGGGTGCGGCACTTCCGCCCATAAAGTAACTCAAAAGGGCTCATCTGCAATGATGAGTGGTAGCCATTATTGTATGCAAACTCAACCAAGTGAAGATAGTCCTCCCACTTGGTTGGTTGCTACTTCACATATGCCCTTAACATATCTTCTACCACCTGATTCACCCATTCAGTTTGCCCATTAGTCTGAGGGTGATATGCTGTACTAAAGTTTAGCTAAGTTCCCAATTCCTCAAACAATGTTTTCCAAAAGACCGATGTAACTTTCACATCCCGGTCTGAAATTATGGTCTTTGGTAGCCCATGCAGCTTAAATATATTTTGCATAAACACATGGGCCATATGCACCGCTCTATATGTAGATTGCACCGGTATAAAATGTGATGCCTTACTTAGCTTATCAACAACCACCATGATGGAGTCATTATTTTTCTTTGACTTAGGCAAACCTGTTATAAAGTCCATGGAGATGGTTTCCCATTTCCATTCCGTAATGGGTAATGGTTGTAATAAACCCGCTGGATGTTGGTGTTCGACTTTAATTTGCTGACACTCAAGACATCACGCCAAGTACCCAGCCACCTCTTTCTTCATGCCTAGCCAATAATATTCTTTTCGTAGTGCGGTGACCATCTTTTGAAAACCTGGGTGTCCGGCATAATGACTCTTATGATACTCATCCAATATTATATTTTTAATATTGTTTTGATTGGGTACGTACAACCTTCCTTTATAATACAGCATTCCAGCAGCATCCAAAGCATAATCCGGTTGTTTTTCCTTGTTGTTCAATAGCTGTACTTGTTGTTTTATTTGCTGATAATTAGTGTCTTGTTCGGCTGCTTTTTTCGTCATTTCCCAAAAGGGGTTTTTCCCTTCATTGTAAAAAATCTCATATAGGCAATGCAACTTCTGACTCAAAGCATCCGCCACTCGATTCTCCTTTCCTTTTAGATGCTTGATCTCAAAATCAAAACCGCCTAGGAAGTCCACCCACCCTGCGTGCCTTGCATTTAGTGTTGGTTGGCTAAAATAATTGGTCAGACTGTGGTGGTCTGTCAATAGCAGAAATTTTCTTCCCACCAGATAATGTTGCCACATTTTCAGGGCATGAATCACAGCTACCAACTCTAGATCATAAGCAGAATATTTTTGCTCATACTCTTTTAACTTCCTTGATTCGTATGCTATCACTTTTCCCTCCTGCATCAGCATGCCTCCTACTCCTTTACTTGTGTCAGTGCATACCACATAATCTTTGCTAGGATCGGCTATACTTAGAATAGGTGTCATGGTGAGTAAGTATTTGAGTTGTTCGAAACTTCTTTGACATTCAAGGGTCCACCTGAAAGTTCTTCCCTTTTTCTGTAAGGATGTAATTGGATAAGCTACTTTTGAAAATCCCTCTACAAACCGTCTATAATAGCCGACCAATCCCATAAAAGATCAGATTTCCACCACATGTTTGGGTACTGGCCATTCCATAATGGTCCTTATCTTTTCGGGATCCACGACGATTCCATCCTTAGTAATGATATGGCCCAAGTATTGTATTTGTTCTTTGAAGAATTCAAATTTACTGAACTTAGCGTATAACTGGTTTTCTCTGAGTGTTTGTAATACTAACTTGAGGTGCTCCTGATGCTCCTCCATATTCCGAGAGTAAATCAATATATCGTCAATAAAGATCAGCACAAATTTATCCAAATACTGATGAAACACATTGTTCATCAGGCACATGAAGGTGGCGGGGGCATTGGTCAACCCGAAGGGTAACACCACAAACTCGTAGTGGCCATACCGAGTCCTAAAAGCTGTCTTAGCTATGTCTTCCTCTCTAATCTGGATTTGGTGATATCCTAACCGCAAATCAATCTTTGAGAACACTATTGCCCCTCTCAAATGGTCAAATAGTTCATCAATGCGAGGTAGGGGGTACTTGTTTTTAATTGTCAATTTCTTTAACTGACGATAGTCCATACACATGCGGAGAGTCCCATCCTTTTTCTTAACGAATAATACCGGGGCTCCCCAAGGGCACACACTTGGGCGAATGTACTTTTTGTCCAACAGCTCCTATAATTGCATCTTCAGATCTGTCAATTTTGTACGCTCATTCTATAGGGTGCTCGAGAGATTGGGGCTACTCCTGGCACCAATTCAATGGTAAAATCTATGTCCCTTTTGGGTGGTAGCTTGGGAATCTCCTCCAGGAATACATCGGCAAATTCTTGTATCACTGGAATATTTTCCAATGTGGTTGTTTTATTTTTTGAATCAGCGTACCCCACTTGGATGACATAAATCTAACATCCTTTTCTGATGCATTTGGCTAGCTCTGAGGTAGTTATGGGTCGAATCTACACTGGCTGCTTAATCCCATGCATCTCTTGTTTTTTTCCAAGCTCATCCTTATAACTGATAGTCTTAGTTTTGCAATTAATTATGGACCAGTGTTTTTCTAACCAGTCCATACTAATCAGTATGTCATACAGGCCAAGGGGAAGCACATTTAAATCTGCTGTCACTGATTGTCCTGCTATTTTTAGAGGGCAGTTTTTGGCTTTAGCCACTACCTACCTTTTTGCCCCTGTTGCCTACTGAACTAGCCAGGGGTCCTTAAACTTAACAGGTTGCAACTTACAGTGCTCCATGATTCTAGGACTAATATAACTTAACATTGCACCCGGGTCAATTAAAATAGTTACAGCAAGGTCTAAGAGTTTACCTTTGAACTCCACCATGGTCGGATGGTACTCCGCTATCCTCTAGAGCAGCATTAATCTTTGGCAGACTCCTTCCTACATCACTAACGGTTGAGGCTTCATAGACCTCGGAGACTTGTTTGGCTCCCTTTCATTGAGGGCAATTTTTCACATAATGAGGGCGTCCACAGTCCCAACATTGCACTGGGGGCCTTGCTGTCCCCTCGTTGTCTATTTTTCTGGATTGATCATTAATTCTGGACTCATTGGGGGGCTTTAATCGGAGTGAACTTTTTTGTGAGTTTCTGTTGATTTTCCCTTTAGTGAATCCTTTATTACCTCCACCACGGTTACTCTTAGTACCACCAGCCAGCTTGCTGCTTCTCTTATCTCCCCATTTCTTACCCAGAAGCTCTCCCTTTTGCTTGCTTTGTTGTAGAAAATTTGGGCTTTGCGTATAGCCTTGTCCATTGTCTTTGGGTTGTCAAATTCAATTCGTTCCCTCATACTTATGGGTAGGCTGCTAACAAACCTATTTACTTTAGCTTTCTCTTCCCGGATATAGGGCACATAGCGGAGTAGGGAAGTAAAACGAGTAATAAATTCATGCATAGTTTGTTGCCCCAAACGTAGGTTATGAAATTCCCTTGCATTCTTGTCATAGAAGCACTCAGTGAGGTACCTTTGCTTAAAGTATCTTTGAAATTTCTCTCAAGTGACAGTTTGTTTGCTTACCCCTTTTACCATCTTAACTTTCTCCCACCACAAGGTGGCCTTTCCCTGTAGCTGGAAAATGGCCAAACGTGCCTTGAGGTTATGATCGTATTCATATAGATGGAAGTATTTGTTCATATTTATCAACTAGGCCTCAAGTGCTTCCTCCTTTTCTCCATCCAAGTGTGGTGACTTGATTTTATGGAACTCCCCTTGCAACTCAATCCATTTTCTTTTGGATGTCTGTTGTTCGAAAACATTATCCAAGCGTTCCTCCTCCCTTCCTTCTGACTCTTTGGGATCTATGGGGTGGTTCTACTCTCCTGACATTCTTTGTTGCTCAGTGTTGGGGTTCAGTGGCTGCTGGTTCTGTCTGTCAGATAGGCTTTTTATGATCCTCTCCCGCTCCATAGTTAACCTTGCATTATCTTCTCGTAATCGGGCCATTTCGTTCTTCAGCTCCTGTACTGACTCCAAAATTGCCAAATTGGTATTGCGCACCTCCTCACCCAACTGTACCCATAATTCAGGGCTGCCTCCAGGACCCGCTGTGGGTCCCTGACCTGCCACAAACCTGTGTGATGCACTGTCTGTTCTCCTCATCTTGTCAATCCTCTGTTTACTTGTGCTTACCACAAATAAGCAACAGTAAATGGTTATCACATTAGTTGTTTCTTTTACTCATTAAAGATGAAATAAATTATAAATATACAGTCTGTTGACCCTTTTTTTTTAATTCTTCCAGTGCCCAAAGGCCACAATTTTGCAACTTAGCTCTGATACCTCTTGTAACGTCTCCATCATAAAAAAAAAAAAATTTACCTTGATAAATTCTACTGCATTTGAGGAGTTAATGTAAAGTGCTGAGCGGTCTATTGTACCTCATTATTTATATTTGTTATGTGGCTCTATATATTTCTCTTACTACAGCTACATTGAGGTCAAGGAATGGTTTTCAGCATATGGCAAAAGTTAATTATCGGGTGTGAACCACTCAACTCTTATTTATTTTAAACTGATACACCCCAACTCCATCATGTGGCATGCCATGCCAGGTCAGGGTGTTATTAAATTCGGCTTGCATTGTTCTGTACAAATTTGAAGTGGACTTTCCAGTTGTGTTAGCTTCATTTGGAATCCCCACCTAGATCGACCGTGTATCTCCCTTCTAGCGATCCGATGGAGGTTTCTAACTCGGGGTTTCATTATTCTCGGGTTTCGCCAAGATGGCTCTCATTTGGCTATGCCACCCTTCTGCAAACCTACTCCGAAACACCCTTCAATCCACAACTCTGTTCTTGGGCCAGATTATGCTTGCTCAAGTCCATTATCATGGTTTGATGGTGGTCTATTAAGTTTACAGGTAATTCCTGTTACTCTCACACTGGCATTTTCATCCTATAATATGTTTTGTCTCCTCGTTTTCTTACAGCTGAAGGTTTTTCGCAGTTACCAAATGCTCTAACCATTATTTTTTGTCTATGAATCATACGCAGGATGTTTCTTTGGATATGGCTCGGCTTGCGTGGAAACAAAACACCTACAATAGTGGCTTCACCTGATATGGGTATGTGCCTACTCTGGCCAGAATATGAAACCCTAAGGTGGATAAGGCTCATGCTAATTGGTGATGTTTGCCTCGTAATTTGGTTGACAATTTAGATAGGGTTCAGGGGTTTTTTTTTTAAGGGTTTTACCCAGATTTAAAAATTTATAAGCACGGTGTGCTTGTTAGCTTGGATATTACTTCCACTCTGTAACTGTGTATTTTTCCTATTGTTTTATTTGATGGCAATACGAGGTTCTATTCATGTACTGGTAAATTTAATCTGCTGTTTAGTAAGAATACTTCAACTAGCAGTTGAAGTCCACATTTGCTTGAATACAGTTTGCATTTTGTCTAAATATATATATGCAATTCTGGGTTTGGTTTTTTTTTGTTCCATTTTCTCTACAGGAATTTATGTAATGTATCTATCGGTTACTTGCTTACCCTTGTGTGCACAGTATACTGAGCCTGTCACAATTTTGTTCAAGGAATATTTGGGTTATAAATGAGTATAAATTTTTCCTGATGAATATACGATCTCGGATAGTCCGAACTCTGTGTAACATTTCGTAGATTGATTTTTCATTGCAAGGGTCTAGTATTAGCCATAGAGGGGTTTTGGCCCTATTCCTTGCTGAGTTTTCTTTTCAATATATACCACTGGGTTTGCTTTACAGGGCGTAATAACTTAACCCCTTCAGTTTCTGAATTCTTGTATGGGTATTCACCGCCAGGAGGGTTGTTTCTCCTTTCTTTTTCTTCAAAAGGTGGATTATGGTTACAGGGTTCCACTGTCAAGCCCCCTGTCCTCAGGGACTACGGGCTTCGTATACACCTTCAACCCTACCCTGGTCTTAGCTACCCCCTCTTACTTACTTTGTCTTGTCATTACTCTGAACTGAGGTTATTTCTTATACTTGTCCCTGTGTTCATGTGTTTAACGGAACTCTAATACTGGCATAAAAAAAGGGGTTTCACTTTTCGGTTTATCCCGAGAACTATCAGAAGTTCTGGTTTCTGGAAAATGTTCCCACAGTTTCGCATATTTACAAATAACCTGGTAACATGATTTTGTGCCTCATGACGGCCCTCTTTGTCTCTCTCATTTGCGTTAACCTGGAAAAGTCTTTGTTTCTCTCTTTCTGGTTCTAGGGGTTTCTTGACTGCCAGAGAATGTTTTTTTTGTTTAGTCAAGCTGCCCTGCGAATTGAGTTGTGCATTGCATAGTACCTGCTTATTTGTTTCAAAGGAACCCTTGGTGGCTGTCGGCACCCCTAATGTTTTCTACGGTTCCTCTACTTTCTTGATTAACTAGTTATCATATGAATTATATCTCTTCGTTGCTACTTTTATTTGACAGCTCTTAATAAATACTGCCGAGCAGATTCAGTTTTCTTTATTTTTGAGGAAATAAAAGTATTATCCAAGAGAGAGAGACACCCTGAAGTCCTAAATTTGACCCCTTTATTTAAAAGAAAGAGATG